>JAHXHD010000120.1:0-31523 GCA_019857685.1 Papiliotrema terrestris | reverse complement strand
GGGGAGGGGTTGAGCGGAAGACGTCGGGGAGGAGGTTAGGGCCGGACCATGGGAAGCAAGCAGGAGCGGAGAGAGAGAGCCTGATCTCAGTCGCAACGGCTGAACATCGGGAGTGAGCACCATCGTAGGGTGGGACAATGTTGATGAAGTGGCAGAGTGGGCACGTGAGAGAGAGCGGAGGAGAGGAGAGCAGAGAGAGACCCTTGCGGGTAAGGGGGGAGCCGACGCGCCGATTACAGCGCTATCGGCGGTCGCCGCCCGCACGGGTCAGCTGATTACGTAACTGCTCCTTGCCCCCCCCCGGTACACAAATGCCCCAGAATGTTCCAATCTCCTTCCGGGTATGCGGAGCGTTTCAGTACGCGGTGACGACGATGATGATGATGATCTTGATGATGGTGATCCTGATTACGATTATGCGGTTGACATGTCCACCTGTGTCCTCTAGACTTATCTGACACCACCCCCTCACATCCGCCCCTCGTTTAACATGATGTCGTCCCTCTTGCCTCAGCACGCTCCTGGCTTCGCCTCGTCCTCGTCGTCGTCTCCTTTCGTCTCCACACCGACTCGAAAGAGACAAGCCACCGCCGACAGCAATATCTCTCCGCCTAGCTCGACAAAGCGCCATAAACCGAATCTCGCGCGTGGATTTTCCGGCTTGTCCATCGGTCAGCTCAACTCGCTGCCCGGCCACCCCTACGCCGGCGACGAGAGTGACGGTACCGACGACACCGCCACCTCGCTTCCAGCATCGGAGCTGGCGGTCGAAGAAGTGGATGCGACCTCGTCCCTCTCATCGTCCGATGACAGCGACGCGACATTTAGAAACACACGGCCCCAACCCCGACGCCGGCGTGCTCCCCAGCGACCAGACACTGTCGAGCACCCCCCCGAGATATTTGTCAACTCGTACAACCATCTCGACCCAGATGTGCAAGACATGAGCACTCCTTTGCGGTCGCGGAAACGCCGAGAACACGATGGCGATGTTGAAGGCGTCAACGCTGCGAGAAGCGTCAAGCGCAGGAGAGAGGGAGACATGGAGATTGACGACGAGATCGAAGAGATCCCGCGGCCAAGCGTGCGAAGTCGAACACGGACTCAGTGGTACGAGCCGGAGAAGGATCGTGCGTGATCTTCATCCGCGGCCTCATCAAAAGCTCATCCACAGGAATTGTGATCACGTCGCTGGGCTCGCCGAATTCCTCGCGCTCATCGTCACGCTCCGCTTCACCAGACTCGCGCCATCTATCACAGCCTGGCAGCCAAGGTTTCACACTGCATCCATCTCTTCTCACGCACCTACTCAACACGCAACGGGACAATCTACACCCAATGCCACTTCCAAAAGAGCAGAGCCTCGTCTTGTATCGACCACTCGGCCTGCACCCAGACGGCGGCCCCGATGCGGTCAGGCAATGGGACAGCGAGCCGATTGTGTACGACAGCGAGAGGTTCGAGGAGGTGAATGATGACGAGACGTCCATGCAAGAGGAGACCGTATGGCCGACAACAGAAGAGGATTCGGGAATGGACGTGGATTGATGACTGCTGGACATGGTCACACGACCAGAGCACTCGCGGTTTGATTTTCAGCCGACGAGCGTTCCGTTGATTGTCTGTCCCCGTTCCTTTCTCTTTTCTGCCCATACATAGCTGTACACGTTATCATTTAGACTCTCTACTATGTACCAACAACCGTGAGCATCATGCCAGACTGGGGCGAATTGAACTCGGCAGCCATCGCGGCTTTTTGCGTGGGTATATCTTAGCCGACTCGTCGTGATCTAACTAACAGCTCGAATCCGCTCCGCGTAATCCGCTCCTTCGACATCGCTTGTTCCGACGACTGTACCTCGTCGTCTTTGTCTTCTTCACGTTGATTGTCTTGCTCCCTGCATGGACCCTACTATACGTGCCCCGGCAGAACCGGCCACGGTACAACTGGACTTTGCAACGATGTTTGAGGGTCCGTTGGTCGCGTCGACTGTGCGGTCTGGTTGCCCGTTGCGAGATCGACTACCTCGGTCGTGACTTGAATAAAGACCTTGTGAGTGCGCGATAGGATGGGGAGGCTGAAGTGCAGGACCCATTGTCGCTCTCGCATTCGCATCCCGTCACGATCCCCGCTGCGCCGCGCACGTTTCTGGTAGGGCATCCCGCCAAGACACTGCAACATATCCTGTCGTCTACCTGGATCCCGCACTTTGTGCATCGCCATGACCGTGTAGCGTCTTGGGGTAGATGGGCGAAAGATCCGGCAACGCAGTATGGCTTCGCACCCGTCAAGGCGTTTTGGTTCACCGGGGAAAAGACGAAACCTCGAGACGGGCCCAGACCAAGGGGTGAAGACGACCCTGTCATGTTGCATTTCCACGGGGGCGGCTACCTATGCGGCACCGCCGCCGAGACCGATTTGACTTCGTCTATCCCCAAAGCGCTCGTTGAGCATTCGGTCATTCACCATATTCTATCAATCGATTACCGGCTCGCGCCGAGCGCTCCTTGGCCATTACCGCTTCTCGACGCAATCAGCGCGTATCGATATCTTGTGCAGGACGAGGGGGTGAATGGGCGGGATATTGTGATCGCCGGCGACTCGGCTGGAGGACATTTGGCTCTTGCCCTTACTCGGTGGATCAGGGATCAAGGCCAGGCAGTAGGCTTGAAGGGGCCACGAGCGTTAGTTTTGATGAGCCCGTGGAGCGATATCGGTTTCTCCAACTCATGGGGCGCCGACGGATACACGCACGACGCCAACAGCGACACTGTGAGTGCACAGGCCGAAAGGTCGTATGCTGAGCCATAGATCGACGACACCTTTGGGCCGTTTGCAACGTCGCTCTTACTTCGCGGGTTGCCTACGGGCGTGATGCACACTTCGGAGTATCTCTCCCCGGCCTCTCTGCTTCTGCCCGAGACGCGCTTATTTGACAATTTCCCGCCGACGTTCATCGTGTACGGTGGCGCGGAGCGGCTCTCGAACTCGATATTGGTCCTATGGGATAGACTGCAGGCGTCCCGCTCAGCCAACGACTATCTTTTGGAGATGCCGGATGCCGTACACGACTTCATGATTTTCCCCTGGCAAGCTGAGGAGTCGGCTGCTGTCTATCAAAAACTGGACGAGTGGCTGAGAGATGTTCTCGCAGCTGAGAGTCCGGAGGACGATTGGCAAGCGACCGTCGCGGAACGAAGGAGGAAACGGCGTCAAAGCTTGAGATCGGACAGAAGTCCGATAATGCGACCGGTTCGCAGGGAAAGCGGCGTAATTGAAATGATAGGCGACTTGCAGGGTGAAGGGATGAGGTGGGTTTTGTGTGACTTTCAGTGCAATTTGCTGACTCCCCAGCATGATCGACATCGCTCCACTTGATCTGGACGGATTCTCATTACCTAATGCAACTAGCGCCAAAGAATGGTTTACGCCATTTACGTCGCAAGTGGAAAAGGGCGACTGGAACTGGGACGGCAATTGGTACGATGACGATAGTGAATGAAACGACAAAGCCGTTGATGCGCACGGGTGCGTCAGTGGGGCTTTGACGATGGACATGCACGACCTAGGAGGCTCTTTTGTGAAGCACTGACTAGCTTTCGCCGATGTCACCACCTCAGCTGCACAAAACCGGAGTGGGTTCGACCTTGAAACGATGCCGGCGGGGCGAACACAGTGCAGGATCTACCAATGCCCCAGCTCAATCTGTCGCTTACCGCTCACCGTAAGGTGGCACCTTTCCAAATAGTACCTCTCCTCAGATACCTGAACCATGGTGACCATGGAGGGGTGATATGCATATCGTCTGGGATCCGATCCACATGGACGAGAAACAGCTACTCCTGGCTTGAAGCCCACCCACCCCGCGCCGGGGGCATAGCCCCCACCGAGACACCACCGGAGACTACCCGTGATCGGTAAGGGGATCGTTGCGCATCGGCCGACTTCGCATGGACCAGAACATGAGGGAACGGCACTACATTATCTAGAATTATCTAGAGAATCGGATCTGTCGATCGTAGCCGACGCTGACCACCTCCCATCCCGTGGCATCCCCAGTCACACAACAATCCCGGACAATCTCGCTCGAAGCCTGCCCCAAATCCATAGCACCATGCACTTTGAGTTCGGAGCGCACTTGGCCGTTCATGCTGACCAAGTTGAGGTACCCGTTCGCAGTCGTGGTACTGCCGTCAGCCTGGGGAAGTCCGCTCACCACTCACACTAAGCCCGAGCCGTCAGGCAGCCAAGCCATACGAGGCAGCACGAAGTCGTCCGTCTCCCCGCCGGTCCACAAACACGCCAGCCGTTCGGTCTGATTTCATGAGCCACGACAGCGTGCTGACCCTTGTACCCACCTCTTCGGGCCCGGTCCCGTAGATCAAGATGCGCTCTCCACTGCCCGCGCGGTGATCGCCTGTCTGGCAAGCAATCACCTTGGCAGAAGGATGTAATTCCAGATTCAGCACCGAAAACGACACATGTGTGTCCATTGGGTGCGGGTTGAACGATTTCGTGGTTGTGGACCACTCGTCGAGTCGTAGATAGAACAGCAAGTGTGACGACCGTAAAGTGTATAGCAAATACTCCCCTGCGAAAAGCATGGCTTCCGGGTTGCTCTCGGTCGAGACACGATGACACTCTTCGAACCGCAGAGTTGGGTCGCAGGCGAGATTCGGGTCGTCTCCATCGTCCAGTGGCATCGCATCTTCGTCCGGCGACGGTGCGAGAGCCGCAGCCGTAGCCCTGTACACCACCACGTTGCGATCATACGAAGCGGTAGCGAAAAAGCTGCCATCCGGCGAAAACGCAACTCGGACCACAAACTTGAGCGAACGAAAGGTCTGCAGCGTACTTTGTGTGACCAGATCGGTAAGGACGGTGCTGGGTATTAGACCAGCCTACCGGTCTCACACGTACGTGCCATCCATGGATGCAGTCAGCATGTATCGTGAGTTTGTCGGGTGAACGGCAAAGGCGAGAATGGCCGCTTTGTGGGGCTCAAGCACACGATCGACCAGATGTCAGCTTGCCGCAGCACATGCCTTTGGACGCTCACCTCCCCACTATCATAATCAATCAGCTTCATAGACCGGTCGACAGAGGTCGTCATGATGGTTCGGACATACTCAGAACCGTAGCTGAGCTCAGCATACGCGGACGTGAACGAGCCTCACCTGGCCGAAGCTAGATCAAAGTGCCGTTTTGGTAGATACCGCACATCCACTGTGAGCAGGTTAGCCGCAGTGATCCCTTGGATGCTTCGTGTCGTGCGCGAAAGCGATACATCCTTGGGCAGGTCGAGCTTGATCACGTCTCTGCTTTTCCAGCCTCTCCAACTGCCATCCGTGGATAACGGGTCGTCTTGAATCGCGACGTCACCGATTTCGCGAGCCAAATGCGCCGAGACATAATCTTCGACCAATGTTCGCAAGTCAGGTCTTGGAGGATGAGCCGGATCTGGTGTCGGCTGACCAGAGGCGTGCAGGAAAGAATCAAGTGCAGCGGGATAATTGGCCGCGAGATAATGAGCGACGAGTTGGGGCAAAGACATAAGTGCGACAAGGTATTTGGTCAACAACGGTGCAGGCAACGAACTACACATGAATACCGTCATCATCCATCGTAACCCTTTGCACAGGTTTGTCCGATCCCTGTCCACCAGTGCCTCCCTGCATCGAACCAAAATGTCACTATCCCTCGAGTACGACAACTCGCGTGCGGCCGATCTCAGACACAACATCGAGGCAGTCTTGTCCGAGATCAAAGAAGCTTTGCCCAGCGGTTCAAAGGTTAGGATGATCTGACGATAGCATCGCCCAACGGAGTGCTGACCCACCAGGACGTCCGTCTGGTGCCTATATCAAAGATCAAGCCAGCTTCCGACATCAAAGCGCTATACGATGCCGGCTATCGACATTTTGGTGAGAACTATATTCAAGAGATGGTCGACAAAGCCGAGGTGGTGCGTGCCGGACAAGCCGCGGGTGCCGCTGAAGAACAGCTCCCTCGAGACATTCACTGGCACTTTGTCGGGTCACTACAAAGCAACAAGGCAAAATTAGCAGCATGTGCGTGTTTATTGAGGTGTAAACCCGAGCTCAACCTGCAGCCGTGCCAAACTTATACGTGCTCGAAACACTCTCGTCGATCAAAGTCGCCGACTTGTTGCAGAAAGCTCTTTCCGACCGATCGGCGCCGCTCAACGTGTACCTCCAAGTCAACACATCGGGCGAGGATGCCAAATCCGGACTTCCTACCCTCGACGAAAGCTCTACGCAAACTTCGCCGTTGGTCGAATTGGCGCTGCACGTCATCCACAACTGTCCGTCGCTAAATCTACTCGGTCTCATGACTATCGGCTCCTACGAAGCGTCACACGATCCCACAAAGCCCAATCCCGATTTCTCAGCACTAAAAACCACCCGTCAGCATCTCATCCGCATACTAGGGAGATCAGACCTTGCATTGGAGCTGAGCATGGGCATGAGCGCCGACTTTGCTCAAGCCGTCAGGGAAGGTAGTAACAGTGTCCGTGTGGGTACCCGGATCTTTGGCGAAAGACCTAAGAAGAATACATAGAGCAACATGTACGGCAGCATCTTAGCGGAACGGAAAACCTCCTTGCGCCTTTGCGTCAACATGGGTCCGGAGGAGACCAGACTTACCTCGCCGGGTCCCACTTGCAGCCAAAAGTCTTGCAAGTCTAGTCCACCAAATACATCCCCGTCCGTACCGTTGAACCAATCTTCCAGGGTAGTGAATCCCAGATCCTCGGTCGAGACATTGTGCACGTCCGACATGGGCTGGTGGTGGGGCGGCGCCATGGGTGCCGGCGTGTTTGGGTACGAAAAGGAGATATTAGCATCCTGGCCGGTGATAGGCAGAGACCAGGGCTCTTCGGCAGCTGGCAGTGTCACAGTATGACCGCCGGTTGGGCTGCTCGTATTCGTCTGGACGTCAGAATCGCCTCGAAGCCGGCGTTGCTCGCTCACCGACATGACCGAGAGCTTCTTGGTCAAAGCCTCCAGCTGCCGGCCATAGCGAACCGCTGGATGATCTTCATCCTGCGATGCCTGCGAAAAGCATACGCACAGACGGTCAATGAGCTTGAGCGTGCTGGAAATCAATCTCAAGCCTTCGCCGCGCACGCACCTCGGGTGGTCTGCGCGCAGCATGGCTCCCGAATATAAGGCCTTCAACAGCAACACCGAGGCATAGGTGAACCAAAGGATATATCGCCATGGCAGATATTTCAGTGCACCGCCTGGATGCAGTCGGTTTACGCAAATCTCGAGCAGCGCCCGAGCCGAATCGCAGGATTGGAAGATATACCGGGCATCCGGGCTGTGCGCGGCACCTCGAGGGAAAAGGCTGAGAGTGGCCCGCTGGCCCGTGTCCTGTTCTGCCCTCATCGCGCTGCGCTCAAGGTGGCTTTGCTGATGGTGAGCTACATCCTCCTTTGCTCGCTTACAAAAGAGAAGGCCGTGACCACGAGAGTGGTATAATGCAGCATAGCCGCGACGCAATCTGTGAGCGGGAAGATGGACCATCTGCAGTGTTTAGCGTCTGCTATGGCGAAGCGGCTTACTTCTTATGGGACCACAAAATGCGGAATCCGTCGATGGACCTGGCGAGTTCGTCCAGGTACTTGAAGTATTCCCCGTAGATCATCAACGACCTGGTGCGAGCTGGATTGGGCCACAACGTGTCGTGCGCAGTGCTCATCACTTCCAATCAGCGAGGCACACCACCCATAGGTCCGCCTAGCCCACTCTGTGTCAATTCCAGATACGCTTGCACTAGACAAGCGTAATCGTCTTGACCATGGATGCGCAAAGAGGGAAAATTGTCGGGAGCTGCGGAAGGACCGGTTTGGGACGAGCTCGTGTACCCTTGAAAGCAGACAGCTGGACCCCGAGACCAAAATGCTTTACCGAGTCTCAGAGAGATGCTACTGTCAATGCAGGCCGCGAGTCTCTCAGCACAAGCACCCACTGCCGGTCAAAAAGGTAGCAGTCTGTTGCGTCAGCGCGGACGCTAGCTCAGAATACGGCCAACCTACACGTCCAAGCCAGCCGGGCACGTTCGAGCTCGGGTGTCCTGTCCGCCTCCGTTAAAAGCTTCATGGCAAGCTGATTCATCAGCCCAACACCCCGTGTGAAGCTCTCAAATCGAACCTTTTCGATACCGAGGCCGTATGCACATCTTATGGCAGTGCCTATAAGCATCCAAGCCTGACGGTTCTCCGCTCCGTGCACATCTTCTTGTTTACCTGGATTAGGATCCCGTGGTAGGTTTTCGGCCAAAAGCAGTAAAGCCTCGATCAAGCCGATAGAAGGTGAAGCACCCAAACACTGGATATCCGACAGCCACCCCTGATGGTTAGAGCGCATGAATGCCTCGCCACTTACCCGCATCACCGCCCAGGACTTGTCGTGTATCGATCTCATCCCCGGATAGTGTTTACTAGCAATGATCACCGCGGCAGCAAGAAGCTCCTTTTCGCCTTCTGCAAACGCCGCAAGCTGTACGAGGCCCTTGGGAATCCTGTCTGGGGGCACCACCGGCTGTGATTAGCTAGGCGATTGCCCGCTCGCCTGCCTGGCAGAGGACTAACGAAGAAATGGTGGTGGTGAAGGAAAAACGCTTCCGCCAATGTCAGAAGCTGCGTTGTGTCAAGGATACCCAAGCGGACCAGGGCAAAGTCAGCCAGGCTGGCCGTCGACGATTGCCCGGGAGTGGATCCCGAGCCTTTATGACCATGGCCCGATGCCAGGGCCAGGATTTGCAAGGCATCGCTTTCGTTTTGCATGTCCGCAACAACGATGCTGCTGGGGTCGGACACCTGCAACGGGGGATTCAGGTGCAGTCGGCGACGCTTTGGACTTGGTGTATTCGAAGAGCCGCCATGATCCAGTGAAGGGTAGATATTTGTAGCTGGAGAACCGTGAATCAGGTCGTGAATGGAGGCCCCGTAAGACTTGTTATTGTCGGTTCGAGGTTGCTCAGACACCGAACTTCTTCTCGCGTGATTTCCTCCTCGACGCGAGGGCGCAAAGACGCATTCACGAGACTCGCGCTTGCAGCGTGAACAGGGTGGTTCGGACTAGCGATCAGCCATTTGATTCCCCCATGCCCGGCGGACTCACTGGTGCGTCCAGATCGCCCAGGTCGCATTTGGCTTTTCGTGACCGACAATGCAGACTGGTCTTCAGCAAGTCGGGGCCTTTGACACATGGAGAAGCAATCATCCTCACCATGCCCGATAACCGCGCCTGGCCCTGTCTGGCTTGCCATCATCGGTCTGCGAAGCCGACATGATAGCGGTACAATGTTAACAGCTTACACGCTAGGCCGGCTGTAACGAATCCCGGGTAGTTCACTAAAACGGCGACAGCCGCCCGGCCGTCTTTTCCGCTGTGACAAATCAAGCTGCAGTTATATTTGCCGAAGTATATCCGAGTTCGTCCACGTAGCTCGCACATACCGCCAATTGGAATGTTTGAGATGCTCAACCACCACGGACCTGCAACACAATGCATGTGCCGTAAGCATGTACAGGCCGCAGCGACATGATCGGACCGTCCCACGAGCACCATCGGAACCGACTGGAAAGTGCAGGACTTGATAATAATCACAGGAAAGAGCCCACAATCTTCCTTGATTCATCTTACGCAGCAGATGAATCGTAGCCTTGCTCATGACGCCATCTTGGTGCGAGGACTGCGCCGCTTTCAAGCTGTCACGTTGCTAAAGTCTCGAAATGTTTGAATCAAGGCTAAGAAGCAATGTGGGGAGGCTCGACCGTCTCTGATTGGGCGTAACAAAGCCGCCTGTATCTGCGTCGTCCGGGCATTCTTAGAGTAAGTGATAGACCGAGCTGCATAGATCGGGGGGTGTCGATGTGCGTTTTCATCCCGTCCCCTCGGCCTCAGCGATTCAAAAATTCAAGGTTGTGCTGGGCTAGCGGGGTAGCCTTCACTTGGGGGAAGCATGCAAATGACCTTTCGTTATGTTCCGAGAAGAATACTTTTTGTTTAGGCACCATAGAATCTCACTGGGCTCGATGGATCGGTTGTAACTCCGGATCTCAGCCCCATAATCATAGTAGAGACATGTGGATATCTCGCCGGCCTCTTCCTCAACTCGCGGCTGGCTCTGAGAGAGATGATATCTAAGAGGGCTGGATAGCGGAAGCGCAGGTCGATGTCCGCCAAGATAACCCTGATCAATTGCACTGGCGGAAAATTCGGACGTAATTCGGGGGTGCCTGCATGAGCGTAAGTCGCACAAATAAACACTCAACGCGAACGACGTGGTCGACTATTCGCTCGAAAGTACATTTATCGTCATGCCTCACTGAGTACGGCGGGAAAATGTCGGGCGGTTTGCGGCAGAAAAATAAAGAACCGTGGTGTCGCGGTCACACATTCGGTGTCGGCGTGGGAAAGCCACCGGCGAGTTGTAAATGCACGATAAAGAGTGATCGATTCATCCACCGTTGACTCCTCGGATTCTCCCGCGAGATGTCATGGCCCTGGTCAGGCCTTGTCGGCTGGCACGTTCGGGTTTGGTGGCGCCTACGGGCGCGGCAGGGTATGCTTGGTAACCTTCAATAACGTGACTTGACTTGCATGTAGTTGCTTCCCTCAGTTGCTTAGGGTCCCTGAGTTACCGAGCCAAGTTGCGCGTCAACAAAATGGCACAAACCCCCGAGCTTGCAAGTGGTGGGGACATACACCATCCCGAACACGACGTTGATAACAATCTTCTCAGTAGACGAGACCGATGTGCAGAAGGGCATGCGCAGGCGCAAAGAGGTAGGAATGTGCGCTTCCCGCGGCAAAGACGTGCGGAATTCCGGTTATCACCCTTCTCACCTCGGAATTTGGTCAGAATACTCGGATCGCATCTTTGCTGCACAGACACCGGCCTGCACAACACTTCCAGGGCAACCGAGACCAAAGGTTTGCAATAAGGAAGCGGCCGAAAGCCTCATGTGGGTGCGATTTGCTTGGTCACAACTATCAATTGCGCTCAACGCATTAGCAGGCATGCCTCGCGTTGCGGATTGACCGCCAGAGTGAGCCAAAAGTTGCAAGATCTGGATAAGGCAACTTGCAATCGAGTGCGGCAAATCGGTTGGGAGCTGTGCGAGACAAGCACTAGAAGCACCGGCTCACACCCTTCAACGAAGTCACCAAGGAGGCCAGCACTGGACTGGGTCTCAGTTTAACTGTTGCTGTGTGAGAAGGCTCAGCATACAACTTCTGCTATCACAACAACAACGACTCACGCTTTTGCATTGCTCTGTCTGTGGGTGCTCAGGAATGATCAGACGGGGAGGAAGGTATTGATAACCGGTACATTGGGCTCAAAATGACGCTACATCCGGGTGATGTGCTCTTGGGCTCAGATATCGTCCCACATCGTGCAACATTGGTCCCCCGGAACATAGCTAGGCGTACTTCTACCTGCTTGGTCTTTATGAGGAGTGTGATGAGCGTCAAAAAGGCACTCTGTAGAGCTAGGAAAGCAGTCAGTGATGCTGGGAGACAAGGCAGAGCGCAAGATGTGCAATCAGGACTTTGATGGGGACAAGTTGGATTGTCTTGACCAGCCGGACAAGTTATGCCCCTGAGTCATGCATTGTGAACGCTTAAACCCATCGGATATGCATTAATTGCATTGAATGTACATCAACTGCACAGAATCTGCGCTAGTGACATGCAAGATTGCTCCAGACATGACCCAGATATGCTCCAGAATGCTCTTGCAGAGCCCACAAGGCTTTTTGGCCGGAGTTGGCGGAGCCAGCGGATCCGCGCTAGTGGGATTGTTAATCTAATGATTCTTATAGAGGCAGCTCTACACCGATGCAACGCCAGAGACCCCAGTTCTTCGGTGCATCGCTTCGTCATTCGGGTTGGCAAACTCAGTCCACGGGAGCTGTCTAGGGCAAGAAGATCCTCGACGGCCCGGGGGCCTCTATGCATTCATCTTTTAGAACAGCCAAGGATTTCACAAAGCTGTTTTCCTGGCGCGACCTGTAGCTTAGGGCTTGTTCGGCAGCCTCTGGCAGCAGGATTGACGCATTATGCGGCTCAAAGCCGTCGTGCGCAGACCCGGGCGCTTCACGACCTCCTGCACAGTCCCCATACAGTCTTGCAGGTTGTCGCGCATGCAGGACGCCCTCAAAACGAGCATGCAAGTTGGGCACAGACCACCTGTATATATGTCATTCATATCGCTTGTTTCAGAACTGGTTGCGAAACATGCAGCACTCGGAGAGCGAAAAGGCTGCATGATGGCGGGCTGTAGCTGATTGCCGTGGGCAGCAAGTCTCGCGAGCGCCTTCCTGCAGCCCTCATGCATGCCCTGAGCCTCCGAGCAGCTGACTTACGGGCTTGCATCAGCCTTGTGGAAGGAAGACAGTGGAACATGCAATGTTGCCGAACGGGCTCCTCTTACAGCTGCAGGCCCAGCAGGGAACGGTCGGCGATCTCCGACCCCTCCCGGTGGCGACCGCCGTCGGATGATGGCCCGGCTAATCCCAGAAGCCAGACATTGGCTTGGAAAGTTGATTCTGTTCTTTGTTCATTCTCATCTGTAGTAATGTTGCTCTCCCCGGCGACGTGCCATAAACGACTGCAAGCCATACTGGGGACTGAAGAGCTCGGCGCGCAGACGGCTCTTCTGGCGACGCCCGGCGGACAACTCATCAGCTGCGCCGCCAAGGACAAGGCGGATGCGGAAGCTGCCTCGGATGAACCATGGCTTGACGAGCCCGAGCGCATACGTTTGCTATTAGGCTTGTTGTCGCAATGGGAAGAGGGAGAATCCCCGCGAATAGAGTGCGAAGTGAGTCGCCTGAAATCGGCACCCATTCATGATGACCTTGCTGATGCGTGACAGCTCGGTCGTCTGTATGTTCGATCAATCCGCCTCGTGCCCGCACAACCAAGCTCCAATCCCGGCAGCATGGCAACCGTTCGCTCACCTCACATCAATCGCTTTGTCCTTCTCGTCAACGCTCGTACGGCGACGCCTTGGGCTGATCTTGAATCGGCGGTAAGTTCGGTCCATCGCTTATATTCTAAGCTGATCCTGTACAGTCTGAGGCCTTTCGTATTGAATCGTAAGCGCGGCGTTCGCTACTTGAGTACGCATGCATCACGACAAACGTTGTATATACAATTTCAACGCATTATTTAGCTCGAAAAGTCGCTCACGCACTCCCAGCCCGAGCTGACAGCTTCTTTCCACAGACTGACTTTGCCATCCCCGCAGCTGACGGCCAAGATGTTGCCGGCCAACGACCAGCTAACTCGCCAGACCGCATCCGCGAAGTGAGGATCCTTAGAATCGGGGGCATTCGGCTGCAAGGTTGTCGAGGTCCATGGAGCGCTGGGTGAGGGTCGAGAATGAATCATCACTGTGCGGTCCTATACATTAGCTCGTCTTCACTGGCGGAGCGTACGGAACAACAAACTTGAGATGCCGAAGCGATGTGCATGCCAGGCAGACCGATGTTCGGCGCCCAAGCGACGTCTCTAACCCAGTCTTCGTGGCCCTTGATGACATCCTCCTCGGACCACTTCTTAGCCTCTTCGTCGAATGTCCAGATCCGGACGAGGTTATCGGATCCCGCAGTAACGAAGCGCTTCTGAGGAACGAGAGTCTGCTGGTTCTCGGATGTCGACGCGACGGAGGGCGCCCAGGACACCGCGTTCGCTCCAGTCCCGTGCGCGGGGAAGATGGACGCCTCTGCGGAGCCGTCATCTTGCCGTCAGCGGCAGTCACAATCGCCATCGTACTTTGGAAGCTCAGCACAGATATCTTTCCATCGCTCGAAGCGCAGGCGATGATAGGCCCCAGCTCATACGGCGCCCAGGAGATCGAGTTGACTGATCCGGTGAGCTCGCTTGGTGTGTATCCAGAGTATGTGCTCACCGCTGGCGGTGTGCAAAGTGTGTTCCTTGATCCTTTCCCAACCATCCTGTAGCTCCCCTCCGCTGCCTTTGCCCTGACCCGCTCCAACCTCCTTCCAAATGAAGACTCTGCCATCATAGGAGCAGGACGCAAGGATGGATCCGAATGATGGGTGTGCCCATGCCAGCTGCCAGACAGGCGCGGTGTGGCTGTACGTCAGGCTTGTTGCCATACGGGACCGGACTTGCCCTTTGAGGATGACGGGGTCTCCCTTGGCTTCCCCTTTGACGACGTTGAATATGCGGATGGTCTTGTCTGAGGAGCAAGTCGCCAGCCGTTTGCCATAAAAGTCGAGTTGAGCGTCGTGCTACGATGATGTCAGCAGGATGCGCAGAGGGAAAGGAGTCAGGTTCACGAACGATCATGTCCTCATGTTGTGTTTCGACCGGCACAGGCTTTGCGGCACTGGCGGACTGACTCGAAGTGGATGTAGCCTATAGAGGTGTCAACGCGCACACTTATCATGGGATCCAGCCATCAACTTGCCATGAGGGAGCGAAGACTGGGGCGGATGTACGGTGATGTGGTGCCGATGGGCAAATGAGCTTGGTGAATTGTATGATTGACAGCCGCGTGGAGGGGGGCCGGAAGGCGGTAGGGTGACACTCGCATACCTTACGTAAGGGATCGGTAACCACCTCGTACTGGTCGGCCCATTTATTCAATCCGTGGTTGGGTTACGAGGCAGGTCTTGGTGCTGGAGCTCGTACAGGTGGCTTGCATCGGCACATTCGACGAGCTCGCCATCATCATGCTCTTGACGATGCGCGAAATTATCAACGTGGCACTCCGAGAGCACGACGACGAGCGTGGTTAGTTTCTCCAGAGACTTCCCCTCATTAAACGCTCATACTGTTAGACTTCCCCGCCGACATCGCTGCATACACTTCGACAATGATTGCTGCTGTCCATGAGCCAGCCCAGGTAAGTGGGAACTCTTGTCACCACGGAAATCGTTCGGTGATTGAGGTCAGATACCAAGCTACGCGTCCCGTTCCAAGCCACTATCCCTGGTCTCGTTCTCGTGCATGCTGCAAGACACTGGTTACCCTATGGAGGTCTATCTACCAGAACCGTCGGTTGACGGAGACCAAATGCCAGATCTCGGCCAGCTACGGGAAAGATGGATAGGCTGGGCTGTGGAGTGAGTCTTGCGCGACCGTCATCAGAAGACTCACCGTAGAGTGCCTGGTCTCCAACCTTGGGCATCTAACGCGGAACCCTCAGAATATCGCGCTAAAGAATGGACATCTTCTCTGAGGTCTAAATATCCTCTGAAAGCTGAACAGACCAATTATCTTGGCGCACTGATCAAGGTAGGCTATACTCAGGGCTGGGCTCATCGCAGATCTATGACGAAGCAGCATACAAACCGGCATCCCAGATCCAAGTGATCGGCATATTGTCCACAGCATGTTTGCCATCGGGCGACTCGGACGAACTGGTACCCGTACCGACAATACACGTCCTACGTGTGGTCGACCAACCGACTACAATTGTCGCTGTCGATCCGGAGGCCAGATCGGGGTTAATCAGCTACCTGGCCAACCTCTTCGAACCGCAAGACCCCGTGGCTGCCGAGCTTTTGATGCTGACCCTGCTATCGGCACCTATCTCGCGTCAGCCCGGTCAGGAGGTCCTCGGAACTCTCAGCCTAAACATCATCACGCCCGAATCCACAGAGACATCCAAGGCGTTCATCAAAGCGATCGGATCGGTGTCGCCGTACGTCGTTACCCTTCCCCTGTCTATTGCTTCGCTCCACGACCACGCTTTTCTACCCACTTCTGCCGATTCGACTTCCTTAGCTTCCGGGATTCTGCAGCTTTGCAATGGCACGGTACTAGCTATACAAGAAGGAGAGATGGGAAGCGGTGGTCAGCTGGAAGAACGCGCTGTCAAGAACCTTCAAGCTCTCGTCGATTGTCTGCGCACGCAAACGTTACAATACGTCTATCCATACATGGACAATCTTCGCATGGACTGCGCCATTCGAGGTATCGTCTTCAGTGAGGGCAAGAGTCTGATTCCGGTACGTCGTTCCGCACTCTTGCGCTCGCTGACCTCAGGTCGACTTGACCGTGCTTGTAACAGGGCAAGTGAAATATGCCCCGTGTCAATCGGAAAACCTATCGAAGTACCGATCCTATCTGGAAGACCGGGCTCGACGAGGTTCCGACGTTACGGTTCCGGACGAAGTGGCTCTATACATACAGGACGACTTCGTCAGAGACCGCCAAAGCAGCGAGAATCCCGGAGCAGAAGCCGCAACGGATCGTCTGAAAAGACGAATGCGAATCGCAAGGCGAGCCAGCCTTCCCGAATCTAATCGAATCTTTGCCCAGCTAACCGCAGACTTCTAGCGCAGTCTTATGCCGATCAGAGATTGACGCAAGAGCTATGGCGCCACGCCTGCATGCTGGACGAGGATATATCGCGCCGCTTAGCAGCCAGAGGACGAGGACGAGGACCTTGAACCGGATAGACTGGAATAGGGGATTGTTATGCACACCCTTTACTTTTATGAGCAAGACTGTGCGACTCCGGAAAGACGATGCCAGCGAGGATTGATCTGCAACTGACATAGCGTCTCTTCAATGTGGGCAAACCCAGCTGAATCACAGGTCGGCCTCGCATCACAAATGATATACCTATACTCAAGCATCTATCAAATTCTCCTCTTTCTTGGCGGATTCCTTCTCCGCAGGCTTGCTGCTCTTGCGCGAGTAGAATTCAGCCAGGATCTGAATGTCAGTATACGTCGAGGTCTGATGCTCACCTTGGGGTTGATTCGATTCAAAGACTCTTTGGGGAAGATTCGCAACAGGTCCCAAGCGATATCGAGGGACTCGAAGATCGTTCGAGCCTCGTAGGCGCCTTGACCAACAAACTCCTTCTCGAAGCGATCCAGGAACTCGAGAGCCAATTTATCATCCGCCGACAGCGCTTCCTCTCCCACAACGGCCTTCATCGACGCAGCGTCCTTGCCAACAGCGTATTTGGCGTACTGAGGGTTAGCGCACAGCTCGCCTGCAAGCTCGATGACACCAACCAGCTGGTTCGAGACATCTCCATGATCGTTTCGGGTCAGCTTCTCACCGATAGCACTCTTCATCAAACGCGACAGAGAGGGGAGCACGTTGATGGGGGGATAAATCTGTCGGTTGTAGAGTTGACGGTCCACGAAAATCTGGCCCTCGGTAATGTACCCGGTCAGATCGGGAATTGGGTGCGTGATGTCTAAGGATCAGGGCTGATGCCTCAAAGGTCTCTGGCGTACGTACCGTCGTTGGGCATGGTGAGAATGGGAACTTGGGTGATTGATCCGTTCCTGCCTTCGACTCGCCCTGCTCGTTCGTAGAGGGTAGAAAGATCGGTGTACAGGTAACCGGGGTAACCTCGTCGACCGGGGACCTCCTCTCGAGCAGCAGAAACCTCTCGCAAGGCATCGGCGTAACTGGGAGTTCAGCGACCCGCATTGGTGAGCTGAAATGCGACGTACCTCGACATGTCGGTCATCACGACTAAGACGTGCTTCTCCAGTTGGTAGGCAAAGTACTCCGCCGTCGTGAGTGCCAGACGGGGCGTGATGATACGCTCAATCCTGTTCATCAGATGTGCACCCGTGTCAAGACTCACGTAGGGTCCGAGGCCAAGTTGACGAAGAGGGTACTGTTGCTGATACTTCCACTCTCCTCAAAGTCTTGCTTGAAGAATCTAGCAGTCTCCATGTTGACACCCATGGCAGCGAAGACGATGGAAAAGTTGTCTTCGTGACCGTCGTGCACGCCCTTGCCGGCTCCCGGTCGCTTGACAAGACCCGCTTGTCGACAAATCTGAGCAGCAATCTGGTGTCAGGCAGATCATTCATGATAAGCCGCACGAAATACCTCGTTGTGGGGTAGACCTGGGTGTCAGCCAGTAACGCAGAGGCCTTGAGCGTAGTCCGGACGCACCTGCAGCACTGAAAATGGGGATCTTTTGGCCTCGAGCGATGGAGTTCTGCGCGTTAGACCATCGTCGCAGTCGCCTCCGCTCACCATAGTATCGATCGTCGAGATACCGGTCTGAATCATCTCCTCTGGGTAAATTCGTGAATAAGGGTTGATTGGAGAGCCTAAAACGTTCAGACAATGCTCTCGAGGGCGGCGATTTAAAAGTCAGCTTACCGTTGATATCGAGATACTCCTCGGCGAAGACCTTTGGTCCCTTGTCGATAGGGTTTCCACTTCCATTGAAGACCCGTCCCAGCATGTCTTCGGAGACAGCGAGCTTCATCGATGAGCCCGAGAAAGAGATCCGGGTCGCCGAAGTGTCTACACCAGTGGTTCCTTCGAAGACCTGTTCAGTTCAGCTTTGCCTCGACTGAGCGCGGTTTGCCATCTTTCACGAACCTGAACGACGGCCTTCTTCCCGCTGACTTCAAGAACCTGACCTCCTCGTACGGTTCCATCGGGCAGGGTGAGCTGGACGATCTCGTTGTAGGATGGAAACTGGCATCAACGGGCGCACGTGGATTGCGATATCGCCTACGCACCGAGACGTTGTCGAGGACAACCAATGGTCTGCGGGTGAGCACTCATGCCGGTCGCAAGGGGCATCTGATCTCACCCATTAACAGCTGCAACTGTACGATAGTCTGTAGGGATGAGCTCAAAGCCCGAGGCAAGGGAGAGTGAGACGTACCCAGTCGCGGTCGGACGCCGTACTCCTTGACAGCTGCAGCCTGCAAAAGCATGAGTCGAAAGCTGAATACGTCATGGCGACTGTTACTCACGGCATTGATCTGCGCCAGCTCTTGGTCGGAAATCTTGTGATTGGCCATTGTGGTGGGGTGAGCAAGAGGAAGGATGGTAACGAAGAGGGGAGAGGCGGGTGACGATGATGGTGATGATGAGATAGGCCAGCGGGAGAGCCGGCGCCATCCCACCGGAACCGTGACAAGCGAGGCGGCCATTTGCCACGTCATCGATGATCACCCAGATCACCATGTGGAGTCTCCGGATCAGAGCGTTACTCAAGTACCATTATCCCCTGCCGTCACCCTCTTACATCTGTTCTACCATCTCGAACGACCGTTCGTCATGAGCTCTTCGCCTGGAGCGGGACCATCAAGACCGCGGCAGAGCTCTTCATCGACCTCTCTTACCGGTTCATCTCATACTATCGATGAGCCTCAAGGCGACCTGACCCCTCACGACGTCGTCCATTCCGACCAGACCAACGACGAACCCGATGACAGGGAAAGTTGGCGCCAGCATCCCGAAGATCATGGCCGAGCTGGTGCGCCAGCCTCCGTAGATCGTCGAGGGGAAGACGGGAGCGAGAATGAGAACCTTAACGACGACGACGATCAAGGCGAAGACGACATGGACGAGGAGGACGAGGAGGAACCGTATGTGCCTTGACGCCTTAAGACTGTCATTAACACTCAGTAAACTCAAATATAGTCGACTCAAAGGTCGCCTGCCAGAGATTCTAGCCAAAGATCAAGTGTCCTCCATCGCTGTTGGCTCCCGAGTCATCGTACGTCATTTATACGATGTGAAGCACTTATGCATAGGCCATGGGCACCCAGCACGGCATGGTTCACATCCTATCATACGAAGGTGCCAAAATCAGCTCGTATCGTCCTCATTCTGCGAATATAACCGACATTCGCATAGACGAAGATAACGAATTTGTAGCTACGGCTAGTTTTGAAGGTAGGTGTCCGTTGTCGCGATTCTCTGATTTCAGGTCGAGTCATGATCAGATCTCTTACTACGCCGGAGACGCATGCTTTCGATTATCATAGGCCTCTTCATGCTCTGGCCTTGGAGCCGGATTACAGCAAGAAAGCGACCAAAGCATTTGTGTCCGGCGGGATGGCTGGGAAATTGATACTGCAAGAGAAAGGCTGGCTGGGATTCAAGGAACAGGTGCTGCACTCCGGGGAAGGGCCTATATGGGCTGTTGAGTGGAGAGGCGGTCTGATTGCGTGGGCTAACGACCTTGTGAGCTATGCTGGGCTTTTCCCGACAACGACCGTCTTACGTTAGGGAGTCAAACTGTACGACACTTCGACTGGTCAAAGGATCGGTTTTGTAGATCGTGGCGCGAATGCTCCTCGCGCAGAGATGTTCAAGTGTTCTCTGGTGTGGAAGGACGATAAAACACTAGTCATCGCATGGGCCGACACGATCAAGATCATCCGCATCCGTGCACGAACGCGGTCACAAATCGACACGGGCTTGCCGACCTTGACGATCGAAATGACCGGCATATATCAGGTCGATTGTATGATTTCCGGAATAGCGATACTCAACTCCACATACGTCGTTCTCGCATATATTGCTCCCGATGTGTACGATGACGAGGCCACGCAGGACAGGGACCTTCAAAGGCGAAAGGCAGCGAACCGGCCCGAAATCCGCATCATCGACCGAGGAGAAGAGATCTCAGCGGATGCCCTCAGTCTGACTAATTTTCATGCTTATGGCTGCAACAGCTATAGCTTGGTCAAGTCCGGTCGCCCCGGTGAAGATCTATACATGGTCGCCAGTCCGACCGAAATCATACAAGTTCGGCCTCGGGACGAAGCGGACCACATCACCTGGCTGGTCGAACATGAACGCTTCGAGGAAGCACTCACTGCGGCGGAGGCTATGCAGAACCAGCATGGTGCCGCTTTGGACGTCAAGGCGATCGGTAGTAGATATATGCACTATCTTGTGGATAAGGGTATGTTCTTGAATTTTACCGCAGAGCTAATGGCAGGGGAACACGAGCGGGCTGCGAGCTTGGCGCCAAAAGTCTTCGGCTCGGATATAGCAGCTTGGTCTGCCGCAATTCGCAACTTTATAGATCACGGACAACTCAAGGTAGGGCTTGTCTGAGAATCTATGCGCTGAAAGCTAGGCTTTGCTGCCGATGATACCGACTTCTGCTCCGGTTCTTGGTACGGACACGTATGGACTGGTGTTGGACCAGCTGCTCGCGGACGACAGACAAGTGGGTTGGCTCCCGATTTTCGCTGACGAACAGAGTCTCGTAGACATAATTCAAAAATGGCCGTCCAGCATATACAAAGGCGGGGCAATCATGGGTAGTGTGCAGGGAGAACTGGATGCTTCACCGAAAGACCCCTTGCTACTGGAGGCTATGGGCGAGCTGTGAGTGTCTCGATTTGCATTCACCCTGACAGCGCAGTCTTCTGGCCAACGGCCACCCAGGCAAAGCACTTGCATACTTCCTGCAACTCAAGCAACGCCGCGTGTTCGACCTGATCCGCGATCACAATCTGTTCATGGCGGTCCAAGATCAGATTCTTCTCTTGGCGGATCTCGACGAAGAGACCAACGGGTCTGCCATCCAGCTACTGGTCGATCATATCCACTCCATACCGGTAAGGAAGTGCTCAGAAAGGACAACATTGACTGTGAGATTCCACGAGTTGTGCGCCAACTGGAAGAGCGTCCTCAGTACCTCTTCAAATACTTGCGGGCTTTGTTTGACAAAGATCCACAGTTGTGCTTCTCTTACAGTGACAAAATGGTGAGCGTGAGAGGCGTGTCGAGCTCACACACAGATTGCGTTGTCGGCCACATACGATTCCGCCCAGCTCCTTCCATTTCTACGCGCCAGCAACTCTTATGACCTCGAGGAAGCTTACCGCGTTTGCAAAGACCGCGATTTTGTGCCGGAGATGGTCTTTCTCTTGGGACGCATGGGAAACAATCGCCAAGCTCTGATGCTGATCATCGATCGGCTGGGAGACGTACAAAGAGTGGGATACCACTCTCATTGCAGAGCTGAGCGAGCAGGCCATAGATTTCGCCAGAGAGCAAGCGGACGACGATTTGTGGGAAGACTTGTTGCAATACTCTGAATCGCGTCCTCGTTAGTTGCTCGGAACCTCTTCGTCCCCTCGCTCAAACCAGATTTTATCCGCGCACTCTTGGAGCATGTTGGTGCAGAGATCAATCCCATCCGTCTGATTCGACGCATCAAAGACGGCATGGAGATCCCTGGCCTCCAAGCGGCGTTGATCAAAATCGTACAATCGTCAAATTTACAGGTCAGTTCCATCCAGGTGCGTCCGCTGACAGCAGGTCTCGTTGGCTGAAGACTGCTACCGGATCTTGAATGGCGACTGCAGCGGTCTCGCTCAACACCTGCAAAGCTATCAAACGCATGGTAATCAAGCTTTGCGTGAGTTGCAAGAGGTGAAAAGCGAGCCTTAGCTGACGCATAGCGGACGATGTCTGCGTTGTCTGCGGCCTGCACGCATTCCAGGATATTTCACTCGTGTATCTGTGCCGACACCTCGTGCATGCCGCCTGCGCGCTCAGCAACGAGGACGTCCAGCTACCGGAACGCGTAGAGAGTGCTTCTGTGAGCTACTTGTTGACAGGCGATCGAGTCCGGACAAGGAGACGCGAGTTGGGAAACAAGCTTTCCCACGCTGCAGCAGTTCGAACTCGTGTAGGCAGATGCCCAGTGTGCGTCGCCTCACGGGCTACGTTGGTGGTATCGTAAAGCATTGTTGCCATGCGGGATGCAGATGTTGTACACGAGGCTTTAATGCAAAACAGTACGGTAGAGACGCAAGCGTGTTCTGAAGTATCAGCGCAAACGGTTTGTCGGGGCTACGCACTTGTCTTGGACGAGCTCAGCGCCAGAAGCCCGGTCGCCGGCCAAGTCCTCCTCGTGCTTCCCTGCTTCGGCCCAACGCGATATGTCCCACCTCGTCCACCCCCAGCCGTCTTTGATCTTCGATGTCAGCGGTTTTCAGCTTTGCATCAGTCCCACGGACCTCGGGCTTCTTGTGCGGTGCGATAACGATGAGCCATGTCGCTTTTGAGCTCAGCTCATACAACAAGGCGAAGAGCTCGGAAGCCGATGGGACTAGATGCAACGCGAAGGAACAGATGACGATGTCCCACGTAGGATGCTGCTGCGTGGCACCTGTAGGCAAATCTCCGTTGGCAAGATCAGCGAAAGAGAGGGCAGAACATTGCCGATGGGTGCGAGACGAATATGCTGAGCTCGTGTACTGACCTAGTCAGCCAAGATACATACAGCACGCAGACCTACAGGATCTGTCGCAACGATGTCCAGGTTGAAAGCGTCGGGCAGCCGTAGTGTGGGTGCTGCTAGTCGTCGTGCGTTTGGAGGTATGAAAGCTCGGCTATTGAATGGTGTGGTGATGTTGGCGGGAGGTGACTGGCGACGCGCCTTCTCCCATTCGAGCAGCGCCTCCGTCACCTCTCCACTGCAATGAGCAGGTGGCTTACGATGGCCAACATACCTGCCCGCTGCCATGTCCAAAACGCGTACACTGCTGGGCGAGCTCTCTGCCTGCATCCACTTGCTCATGATCGACCAGACAACCTGCGTCTCAGCCGAAGTGGAGGAAGTCCCGGTAACATACTTGCTTGACAGAAGGATAGAAGGGATTGCGGTAAGTCGCAGCGACTTTACGGTAGTACTTGTCTCAGTGCTTGTGCATATACGGTGCATACCTCTTCCACCCCGTACTCGTTGTAGTTGTCCCGCATCGCATGCGAGATGTTTCCGTGGACGTCGTCCATGTCGCTGACAGTAAAGTGAAACGAAAAGGCAGCGAAGGGAAAAACCTCTGATGATCGGGTAATCGCAGCACCGGTCCACCAGAAACAATATGTTTGCATTACTACTCATCATCGCGGACGATCCGCCGCATGTTCTATCTTACCAGTCGTAATTGAAGCAAAGGGGAAGCTACATGGAGGAATGTCGACTACTTGATGAGGAATGACAAAGACCACTGAACAATGACACCAAGGGTCACGATGTAGAAGCCATGAGCATAACCCGAAGGATTCCCGTTGATGCTTGCACTCCACACCGCGCCCCCGATGACTGGGCCGAAGAACCTTGAGAACGACACGGTACTCTGGGCCAGGCCGTTGGCGAGTCCGACGACATGAGGCGGAGACATCGCGTTCTAGAGTCAATTGCGCGTTCCCTCCACTTCTGCGCGACGTACTATGAGAACCATGACCGAGGTATAAGCAAGAGTACCTCCACAGTAGCGGACCGCGGTGATCATAGTCAAAACTTGCCTCAGCGGGGCGCCTGTGGCAGGAGTTTAGAACGAGAACTCACGGGTCATGACAACAACACCTCCAGAAGAATCCGGCGAAGCGACCAGGTGAAGCAAAGGCAGCGCAAAGTATGCTGGGATGTAGAGGAAACACCCGATCCGGAACATCTGCAGGTGCGAGAATTGGCCCAGAGGCGGACCGAGGCGGGGATATAAGTAGAATTGGTAGACCAGCTGACACAAGCACATGAGTGCGATGATCAGAGAGAAGTTGGCCGGGTTCAGTCCGATGCCTCCAGACTTATACGGACTGCATTGAGCGAACGTCGACTTTTCGGAACTTACGTGACCAGGAAGGACAGGAAAAGTTGGTCGTGAGTCGTATTATGGAGAGCTAGGAGCCCGTACTGAAGTCAGCAAATGCATGTCAGTCACACCAACCTGGGATATCATGAGCAGTGGGAGGGCCCTGAATGTGGACTGTTGAGCCTCGGTGGCAGCTTGAGCCGGACGCTCGGCGATAGCTGACAGACCCCCTGGCCGCTGTTCGCCTGCAGGCGAGGGAAAGAATGGATCGGTAGGAGAGTCCTCCAGCGACACAGACGGCGTCTCGATACCTGTGTTCGCAAATATGGTGGGCAGATGCCCCGAAGCCGTTGAGAATCGGCGCGACACGGACAATCGGTGTCCCACCAGAGTTCGCTGCAGGCTGCCACTGACAAGTCTGCCTTTGATACGTCGTTGAGCAACGGTAGCCGGTCCGTCCGACGCTGGTGTCGCGGCGAGCGAATGCTGAGGAGTGTTGTCTACGGCGTTCTCGTCATCATACTCGTCATCGTCGTCTTCAAAAACTGCATTGTCCTGAGCAACGGCGGCCGAGACCCAGAGGTCGTTAATGTTGAAGGTGTTCTCTTCGTTGGCTGCGATCAGTCGAGGTCGAATGACGAGAACGTACCGAGCAAGAGCTTCTGCGCAAAGCCCAAATGATGATCCGTCTCCTCGTCTTCTTCCTGCTCCGTTGGCCGATTCGTCGCGGTCGACACCCTCCGAGCAGCTTCGATAGCCGCTCGTGCTGCCAGAGTCGGGTGCTTTGACCGAATTCCACCGTATCTGATGTCAGCCAGGCACCGATTTAGAGACTCACCCATATGCAGTCCCAAGACTAGCGCGGCTGTCCCTGCGATTGTGCACTGTTCCAGACTCAGCCTCGGGCGCAGGAGACAGGAAGCTCCGGCGTGCGCGCAAAGATGGAATGGTACTCCGTTGCGAAGGTGCAGGAGATTCGAGGGGTTGCGGAGCGAGAGGTTCGTTCTTTTCGACGGGAAGAGCGATACGGCTGCCGCCGCGGACACCGCCATCCCAGGAGAGGAAGCAAGCGAGAAAGGAACCGAGGAAGAGAATGAAGCCGGCGATCAGGGTAGGCAGGAGGTAGGGGAATTTGTGGAACAAGGGGATATTGCCCAAGAACGAATCCTGAAAGTTCGTCCCTGGCGATTCGAATACACCTCCGAAGATCGGTCCCAAAACTCCGCCGAAACCCCTGTATGTGAGTTGAGCCCTGACAGAGACTGCAGGCAGACATACCAAGAGAAGCCCAGGACCGCGTATGCACGACCGGCATTGGTATCATCTGCCGTCAGACATCTGCAAAGGCGAGGGAACACACCAGTGATGTCGCGAATCGATCCGCGAAACTGATGATAAGCGCGGGCGAGGAAACATTCCATGCATGACGCACCACTCCGACAGCTCCGCCGAATATGCCCTGCACCAGACGGACGCAAATCGCTTCCGGAAGCTACGATCAGCGATATCTGTGGCCGTCCCGATGGCCCGACGTACAGACTCCGAGGTACCGAAGATGATGAGGGCTATGGCGCTCCCCTGGCCATCAGCTGGTGGAACAATGCTTTGCCAGAACGCACCGCCATACTGGCCACCATGACGGCTCGACGACCATGCCTGTCCGCGATGCTACTCCAAAGCAGAGATGTGAAGAACTGCGTAATGAAGAAGACCGACACCAGGTTGCCCGTCCACAATCCGACTGCAGCTTCCGTTTCGCTGTTCTTCTCGTGACCGGCGGCATCAAAGAACCCTAGCAAATTCAGCAATAGCTCTCGTCTGCGACTTACCCTCGACCATCTTGAGAAGGAATGGGGTGCACAAGTTCGCAGCGAGGAGCTCGGACACCATTGCCTGTAATCAGCAGATACCCGCTGCCGGTGCGCGCTCACGATGCAGAGAACTATCATTGGGAGCATCGGCAATGGGGTCGAGTAGGCAGGGCGGATGCCTGGCACCAGGGTTGGAAGCTTTGGACCTTCGTCATCAAACATGCTGCCTCGCCTTGTGCCTCGTCCTGCGGTGGAGAAAGAGGGTCGAATCGAGCGGCGACGGCTTGATTTCGGCCAGGGGGCCGAGGGCGATTGACTTGGCGAATCATCGGTCGTGGTGAACGAGGTGTCAAAGACGTCTGCTGGATTCGGGCGGACGGGTAGAGTGATGCTAGTCGGAGGGGTCGCCGTGCCCGAGGACATGGTGTCGAAGATGAGGGTGAGAAAGTCGACGAGGGATGAACAACACGACCATCAACTGGATGTGATGGGCTCGCGGGACAACGCGCCTCGCCGCCCAAAGCTTAAAGTCAAAAAGGGTCCGGGGGGAGGCGGGGGCGGGGGAATGGTGGCCCATGGTCACTGAGCCCTTTCGTCCACGACCATCCTTGGTCGCAAGCCCAGCAGCAGCATCAACGCCAGCTTTGTTTCCCCATTGACGCGGTCGCGTTGCCTTATGAGCCGGATCCTGGCTTTCGGGAACAACGCGACGGGTGTTCTGATCCCAGCTGGCACCCACGATCTGTCGGATAACCCCATCCGGAAGCCGAGTACTACAGCTCATTTGACCGACGCAGGCCGGATCTTGTGGCATACATGGACTTGTACTGTCATCAGCGGTGGGCTGCACGACTGTACTTCACCTTCCTGCTCCACTAACAGCACAGACTCCTCACGACTCCAGTTCTGGGGCACCGTACCCGCGCGTCTCACCGAATCCTGTCAATCTCACACACCACTCAAATTCTTCGGCCACGATGACATCGAAGGATTCCTCAGTCGAGATGGTCATCTTCACGACTTGGAGGGTGCTATATCGAGCGAGACCTGGGCGGACGTCGCTATGGATGGACTAGGGAGAGTCTATACCGCTGACCTGGTTGCAATCCATCAGTTCGATAACATCAGCTCCGCAATATCGGGGCGACACGCATCTGTCATCACCCATCCGGCGCTGATGGGACCCATTCACTTGTTCGCGCTCGAGTCACGATGTTTTGTAGCTACCGACGCTCATCTCTTCGAGCTCGAAGAGAATCGTTTACGCCTGATCGAAGAAACCGAGGGTTTCGCCTTTGAGGTCATCCCAGGCCGTCGGAACAGGCTGGGTATCATCACCAATGCGGGCGATGCATATGTGCTAGACACAAGAGACAAGGGTCTCACGCCACTGGAGATCGACGATGATGTTCGCCTGCTGGGATTGGGCTCGGATTTTGAAGTGGTGGTGACGCAATCGAAGGTGCTCAGCAGAGGGTGCAGTGAGTAAGCTGAGCCGGTAGGCGTACTGACTCTAGACCAATTCGGGCAGCTGGGAAGGGACGGGCCTGAGGCCGAGTGGGCGGAGATCGGCGTGCCAGCGGACAAGATTACAGAAGTCACCTGTTCGAGATGGGCAACGGTTCTCGTGATGAAAGATGCATAGAAGAGTTTCCCGGCAACGCGTCGTAGTCCCCTCATAGAGGGATGCCCTGTGTGTACGCCAAGATTCTCTCGCAGGCCACTGCAAACGCGTCCGTCATGTCCCCGTCTACGGGCTGGACCAGTTCGAGCGGTGCCAGCGGTGATCCTCCCTCCACGTCGCCATCTTCGAACAGATGTCGGTGTGCCTTGACGTATGCAGGCCATACAATGCGAGGGAAATAGTCAGGGGGATCTGACCAGACATCTCCTGCTGCAAGGTCAGAAACGGGCGGCGGAGCACGTGAACATTCTACATACTCTGTGTCACGTAAGTTTGCCTGTCCTCTCGCCTCCGCTTCAAGACATCACGCGGGACTCTAAGCAGTAGCTGGACATCGAGGTTCTTGGAGATGACCTGTCGTCAATTGAGGCAATGTGTGTGCCGCTTTAGCCGTTTACCTCGTCCCAATACAGTACAAATCCATCGACTATGACCCAGGTGATGTCTTCTCGATGCAGGCGAGACTCCCACTCCGACTTGACCTCAGCAGCTACCGTCACTTCGACCTGCTCGTTCAAGTGATCGTGCGAACGATAGTCGTCAGGCAACGATCCATGTTGTCGAATATGCGCCAACGTGCTGCGAAACTGAGACCACAGGATCGCAGTCGCGGGGTCGTCCCAGTCGCGTACTCGAGGCTCGTCAGTGGAGAATGGCAGCTGCTCCTCCGGCTTGAGTCAGTGGACTGCACCATCGCGAGACTCCGTAGTGCTCACGGGCGCAAAGTCATCCTGGTGGACCAACAGGCTTCCGGGTAGAACGGACCGCAAATGTTTAGCAAGTATCGTTTTACCGCTGCAGCTCGCTCCCCTGCAGTGCTCAGCTCGTCAGACGAAGACATACTCACCCCACGCCAATGATGACGACGCGTCCCGCGGACGACGAATCATCCCTTCCGCACGCCGGCATCTAGGTCAATGTTGGATGATTGACACGCCGTGCTGCGCCGGCCAGTCTAAAGCCGGTCGAGAGCGGCGTTGGCCGCTGTTGCCGCTTAGTGGGTGGCGACCGGCCCGAGCCCAGTATGGTTCTCTCGACTCAAAGTTGGTCGGCTCATGCATAGGTCTTGATCGGTATGCAGCTGAGTGTCCGCCCCGAATCCGCACTCCACCATGGCCGGATCGAGAGAAGACCGAGGTGGGCACGGACGCGCCCCGCATAATTTGGGGTGCTTTGTATCCTCAGCCCGCCACTCCTCCAATACCTCATCGCACTTCGTAATGACCGTGTTGAGAGCGGCACTAAACCAAGGACGAGGCATGCCTCGAACTATCGTGTTCGCGACGATAAGGGACCTCGGAGCCCTCTCGAGACAGCTGCGTTTGTACGATGGGCACAATTGGAGGTGTCGACTGTCCACCTCTGTTGAAGACCGGCAGTCGAGGTAGTATTTCATGGAGAAGAAGCTTCTGGTCTTGTGAATGTATAAGGCCTCTGGCCCACTCACAAGCATGAGTGCGTTGACATCAATCGATCTCCTTGTTCGGATGGCTGCCAGCTGCGAGTTGGTACTCCTACGGAACATGCATCTCCCCTTGCATATCACTCTATCTTACCCCGCAAGTATGGTCTTCATCCGCGCTCGAGTGATCATCGACACGGGAAGCGTTATCACTGCTTTTTGCGATGTTCCTTAGCATCAGATTGGTTCTGCTTCTCACTCGTGGACTTGCCGGCTTGTGCGAGACTTCATGATCGACGTGTACGAAACACCGATCCACATCGGGCAGCGCTTCGACCTGATCTTGCAAATCCTGGGCGATGTCGTGAGCTCTCCACAGTGGCATCTGCGGCGGAAGAACAATGTCGATCTCAACGAAGTACTGCGGACCTGAGTGATAGACTCGGCATGTGTCGATCTTGAGGATCTCGTCCGAGAACGTCATGGCCTGTGATTAGATCTTCATGTTCTTGTACGCGAATGTGCTACCTTGTACACGACGAGATTTTGGTACTCGGCCGGCGCGGCGATGCCGGCGAGATGGGTGAATTGCTCTGCATGTCAGATCCTGTCCAGGCATAGACCGCTTACCATAAGCTGTACGGGCCCAGACAAAGATGATGCAGAAAGCAATAATGGCTGCACCAAGCGGATCAATCTTGGTGTTAAGCACGACTCTACATGAACATGCTGCCGCAGCACTCACCCACCACCTCAGCTTGGATCCGCCAGCGGAGGTAAGAACACCGAAGCCATTGCTGCAATGAGCACGATCCATAATCAGCAGCAGCTTCTCACGTAAACAGGTCGTTTCGGTGGTCCTCCCAAAGTACCTGAACCTGCGAGCTCTTGTGCCGGATGGCGAAGCAGTATAAGAATAAGGCGAACTTGGTCGCTGATGGGTCAGAAGCACTCGGAACATCTAGACGTGGCCCACCTAACGCCACACAGACGGCAATGATGGAGGGCAAATGCAATTTGTACACGTCCGCGCCGTTATGCGTGACAAACTCTTGGATCGATTGGACCTGACCGTCATCGAGTGAACCCAGGCCAGTGGGTTCAGGCGCGTACGATGAGAATGACGTTGACAGCGGTCATAATGTTGGCAAAGACTGCTGATCAGTCTGTGGGATGACAAGGAGGCGAAGAACGAACTGATGTTGCCTCTGTGGAAAAGGATCAGAGGCCGTCCTAGCTTGTCATGCGGACACACTCACACTGCCCGGTGAGCAAAGGGGGCGTCAGGACCGGACGAGGAGCTCACTGGTCTCAAAACGTGAGCCCCTGGCTGGCCATTTCTTCTCCTCCGCTCGGGCAGACATGCGATGCGCCATCCAGAGGATAAAATTGGCGAGAGGATCGACTGACATGAGTCCGGCAACTCTGTAGCGCGGTGGAGATGTCACTCACAGACTGCAAGTCAGCCGTCCAGGTTGTGTGACCCCATGTTACGTCTGTGACACTCACCAGCATCCACGCAGGTAGCAAAAAGCGCAAGCGAGCCGCTCGCGATCGCGGCGTAGAGCTGTAACACAGCTAGCGCGCAGTTGCAGCCAAAGCTGATGTTGACCGCGAGTTTGACGCTCAGCGCACTATCTCTGGCGTCTTGCTCGCCCTCGGCGGACAAGGTCGACAGTGGTTTCAGCAGGTCCGAGATCTGCTCGTTTTGGGCCATATAGAAGTTTGCGATGCGCTTGCCTTTCTTTCGCCTGGCCGGTGAGTGACCTTGCTCTGCCATGCGGGGTCCTGCGGGAGCGACGTACTGCTTGAGGCCATCCAAATCGGTGTCGCTGACGATCTTGGACCGAAGCAACAGAGGGTCTCTCTCGCCAGCCTCGCGGCTCATGACAGAAGGTATGGTGTTCAGCTCGATGTCGTCGAGCTCGTCGGCAGGAGAGACGGCTTGGACCAGAGTGGATGTAGCTGCGCTCATCTCGTGATGTGTGGCGACTTGGAAAGAACGGAGCGGCAGCAGAGGTGTGAGAGACAGGCCCTGCCGCTGAAGATGCTGAACCGTCCGAAGGAGAGGATGCAGTATGTTATCGGCGCTTAATACATGACAAGGGGCCGCGGCGTGTAACCGAAGCGATCGACTTGTTTGCGGCGCGCCTATCATTCATTACCATACAATAATACAATGGCTCGGGTGGCGAGCCCCCCGGTGCGTCATCATGCAGTGAACGCCTCGGGTTCTAGAATAGCCATCCTTGCAT
>JAHXHD010001189.1:0-22751 GCA_019857685.1 Papiliotrema terrestris | reverse complement strand
CCTTCGTGCTGGCAACCGTGGGCTCGCTCTTTTGTTGTATTGATGCCCCCATACTGTGGCAGGAGAAGCGAGCGTTTCCAACCTGCGGTACAAAAGTGATCCCGTCCATCGCCCTAAAATACACGTGAACCTACGTCATGTCAAGGCGGTGCGACGCGGTCACCCGCTTGTAATATCCCTGCTTTCAACGACCTCGGACGGCTCAGTCACGCCCCGTGGACGATCGCGTTTACTACCCGCCTGCAGTACTCATCACTTGGCAGACATCGCCATTGCATGCACAACGGGCTCGGGCTCCCAATGAGCGAGTCGCCGCAACCCCCGAATCTACCACGATACCACACCGATCCCGTCGAGATTGAGCGGCGATGCCCGCCTATGCTTTGAGACGCGTTTGTTGATCTGTTGATGCGAAACATCGACATCGACGCAGCTCAAGAGACATAATCATCTTAACGCTCTCAATCATTCAGCTCAAACACGGCTATGGCGAGCGTCGCCTGTTTGTCGGTTTGGGACATCCCTTCCACCTCGGCCGAGGGGTCCAGACGCAGTCAATTGATCTCTCATGTCAGCTTATTCCCCTCAATTTCCTCCCCACCTTTCCGGTCTGACCCGACAGGCGTTATCTGTGGCTCGCCAATGGCTTGCACCTAAAGACATCCGGCTAAGGACTTCTCTCAAAGCGTGTACGCTCGATCTGTGAACCAGAAATCATTCTAATCTCAGCGGAGAGTCCTCATGTGACGGCTGCGTTTGCGTTGCTTGGGCAGGAGGACCGCTTGGACCAGGTCTACAACGACTTCAAAGGTGGGTGTACATTGCCAAGATCGTTTCCTCATGGCAGACGCTGTCGATGTCCGGTTCGACTGGATTTGGCATGATGTCGAAAGCTATTTGAGGCGACTTGAGGCGGTGGGTTTCATGCATCGCCATGCGAATCCTTCACCAACGTCAAGGCCTCGAATAGAGATGTGTGTGATCTGAACGAACCCGATGCAGACGACCACGATAACGCTCAACAAGTCATTGTGGATCTTCTCGACCGATTAGCATTGTGGCAACGGACATGGGGCACACCGTTGAAAGCTATGAAAGAGTGAGCAACGATGTCAACCTCTTCTGACAGCAGACCCCGGCGCATAGCCAGTTTCACATCCCATTTTCACGCTCGACTGCACTCGAGTCTACCGCTCAGCTTTCCGTCTCATCTCCGGGCGCTCCTGCAGGCCTCCTTGTCCACATATGGCTCGGCAGCACCGGGATCTGCTCGACCGCGTTCGACCGCTCCGTCTCCGCATCTGTCCCGACTGGGCGTCCTGCCGCGCTATTCGGGGGTGTTGTCACGGGTGGCTCTCGCGGAGATCGAGCAGATCGCTCGTGAGGAGGCGGGCAAAGGTTGGGAGGCTCGGCGGCTGGCGAAGGCAAGGCAGCGTGTCGGTGAAGGTGTGGCCGGATGGCTCGGCGGAATCTTCGACGGTGAGCCGGCCCTTTCAAGCCGTGAGTGAACGCTGATGTCAGGAAATGAAGCTGCACAGCAAGCTATAAGGCCGATGTTCTCGAGATTTGATTACAACCTGTGCAAACTTTTCTTCGACATCAGGTGAGAAGAAAACACGCTGCGATCGATCCATGGATTCATTCTCTCGCTTTTTCTTTCGCTAGGTCGATGCCAGTTCAACCTCGAGCCGGGACAGCAGGACTCTTTGCCTGGTCATTGCTGACACATAGGACTGATGAGCTGTTTGATATCATCGTGGATTATCCGGAGTCCATGGCCGCCTTGGAGGACCTTAGGGTGCGCAAGCTTGTATGAATAAGGGCTGAGCTTCAGGAATGTCTCTTCAAGGTGGATCACCGGACGCTTCTGGTGGACAAGCTCAACCTTGCGTAAGCGGGCCGTTGCGACTTGTACTCATGGCAGAAATCGCAGAAGACTCCTGCATCCCGGGGCGGAGACGAAGGATGTTGTCTCGCAATACATCTCAACCATCCGGTCGCTGCGAATCCTCGATCCGCCAGGCGTACTGCTGCACAAGGTCGCTGAGCCGATTCGCCAACACCTGCGCTCCCGCGCGGACACTGTCAAATGCATCGTCTCGCTCTTGATCGACGGCGAGGACGAGGACGATGATGGCGGAAAAGGACTGGGCCTCAACGACGAAAATGAGTCAGGCGGTCTCATGGCAGAAAATTACGGCAGCGAGGTGGAACGATTCGGTGATCCTAGGTGGGATCCTGAGCCGATTGATGCAGCACCTGGTCAGTCAAGTTCAGATCGTAGACATCTAACAGCAGAATTCCGTTCTGGTAAAGCCAATGACCTCATGACAACGCTAGTGTCCATCTTCGAAACGCGAGACGCCATCATACAGGAGCTGCAGATCCTGCTGGCCAGTCGGCTTCTCGCCGTCAAGGACTATGACGCCGTGAAGGAGGTACGTGATGATGTCTCAGTCGCCCGCTGACTTCAGATAAGAATTATCGAAATGCTCAAGATCCGCTTCGGTGAATCCGCGCTCCAAACCTGTGACGTGATGTTGAAGGACATGGCGGACTCGAAGCGTATCGATGATCGCATCCAAGGCGATATCCAGGCGGGTTGCTCATTGCCAGATAGCACGTCCGCTAACATCAGTCTATCGTGCATCCTCTGGTCATTTCTACGATATTCTGGCCTGGCGTTGAGTACAGTGGGCTGCATCTGGGCCCAAAGCTGGAGCGGTTTGTTATCAGACGCCTTGCCTCGGACAGAGCTGAAACACAGGGCGGCTACCGAATATGAAACGGCATTCCATCATTTCAAGCCAGACAAGCACTTGCGCTGGGTCCAGTCACTCGGCACGGTGCAGTTATCGGTCGAGCTCGAGGACCGTGTCGTCGAGGTTAACGCCACACCTTTACAAGCAAGCCTCATTGAGCTATTCGAGCAGCAGGACTACTGGGTCGTAGAAGATTTAACGGATCGCTTGGGTGTGTCAGCGGAAGATGTCGAAGGAGGCTTGCTGTTTTGGAGCGCGGAAAGCGTGCTGGCGCAGGAAAAGATAGGGTGGAGACTGCTGGAGCGTTTAGAGGCATAGTGTGAGTCCGGATCTGGCGATTGCGTACGCTTACCGACAGTATATGTATAGCCTATGCAAGATGGCCAGAAGCGAATTCAGACATACTGGACTCGGCCTACTGTCTCGCGTTTGTATGTCTCACAAGTCTCCAACTGGTCCGAATCGCAATTCGCGGACCTGTCACAGATCCCATGTCCCCACACACGACATGGCGACCCGATAACAGCGTCATATAACACCCCGGGCGCATCGACGTTCTTACTCCCTTGTTCCTTGCTGCATTTGCCCCGTTTTACATCTCGCTGGTCGAGCCTTTTACATATTTCCTTTGCTTTTGCTTTTACTAATTTCGCTCATCTGTCGTATCTCGTATACATCTCAAGATGAAGATTCCCACCTCGCCCCTCTTGTTCACCCTCGCCCTCTCCTCTTCGACCCTGGCGCACCCCACGCCCAGGAACGCAAAGGTTTCGCCCAATCCGGAGGCTTCTCCGTTGCTCCCTAACGCCCACGGCACACCCGATGCACGGGCAATTGCGGGCGATGACGGGTGGGGCATGATGCAGAGGGAGAAGATACCCGGGCGATTCGCCCGCCGCTTTGGTCAGTCCGCCCGAGAATGCTCAGACTGATGCCCAGGCGTGAAACGACAAACCGCTAATCTCAACGGTCTACTTGGATCGGCTTCCGGTCTGCCAGGCGCCAGCGGAGGGGGAGCCAGCGGTGTCGCCGAGTCTGCGGGTGGTCTGCTGAAAGACTCTTCTGCTGCTCTTGATGGGCTCGGTCTCGGCCCTGTCGGATCGACAGTCAGCGGCGTCACTGGCAACTTGCTAGGCCCGAATGGGCAGAATAGCGGAATCGGCGGACTAGGTGCGGGTCTGCTTGGTGGCTCGAGTGGTCAAGGCGCCCTGGGCGGTCTAAGCAGCGTCGCGAGCGGTCTGCCGGTTGTTGGCGGTCTCGTCGGAGGTGCTGTGAATGGAAATGGGCTCGGTGGGCTGGTGAACGGCTTGCCCGTCGTGGGAGGGTTAGTCGGAGGACTCCTGAACGGCAACGTTGTTGGCGGGCTGGTAAATGGGCTGCCCGTTGTTGGCGGGGTGGTGAGCGGCACAGGAAACGCCCTCAACGGTCTTCCTGTCGTCGGCGGCGTAGTCGGCGGTGCACTCGGTCAGTCTACGCAGCGCACGCCCACAAATCCTGTTGCGGGGACGGGAGCGGCCAGACCACTTGCTCAGGACGCCACCCTCAATCTGGGCCAAGGACTCCCCGCGGACACCGGCACCGTCCCGTCTCTTGTCGCCAACCTCGGCGAGGGACGATATCTCCTATCCTCGGGCCAGATACTCAGCCTCGGCAACCTCGGGCTTTTGTCTAATCTGCCCGGAGTCGGTGGTCTAGGGAGCCAGGTCGCTGGAGGTCTCAACGGGCTTGCTAGCGGTGGCGCCGGTACGGCCGGTGGCCTTCTTGGTCAAACTCAAGGCGCTCTCGGAAGCGCCCAGACGACTCTCGGAGGTCTCGCTGGATCAACTCCCCAGGTCGACGCCGGTCGATATGTGAACCTTGGAGGTCAGCTAGTACCTCTCGAACAAGCCCAACAGATCCTCGCCAATGCTGGGGTGAACGGAATAGGTTCTTACGCTTCAGACCCCGCCTTCGACAACGGCAACTCGACCTCGAATTCGACAGAACCCCTGAGCGAGGACGACGAGAATCATCAGACCCCCGCCGAGGCCTTCCAAGCCGCAGATCCGAACGCAAACTCGACCGGATCTGACCCTGATACAGCGGATGCAGAGACCCAAAGCCTCCTTGCCGCGGATGCAGGAGAGAGATGGGAGCCGGTCAACGGAAACGACTCGAAGGCGAACAGCGATGCAGAGAGCGCCGGATCGCCGTGGGACTTCGACAGCCGATTGGACAACGCCGCGCAATCCGTCGACAACGGGTACCAGAATCCGTACCCAGAGTATCGGTACGCGGGTAATGAGGATGCTCTCGATCTGATCATAAACGCCATGGGTGGGACCAAGCTGGCACCGACTGGCAGCACCGCTCCCTCGCCATCCCTCGCGCCCAGCGACCAGCCAACCGGGACAATTGCTGATGGGGCGATCACGTCAAACGCATATGACTCAAGGGCTAAGGAACAAAAGGGCTGGGAAAGACCTTCGTTTGGCGGAAACACCAGTCGTCCCCCACAAGCTTCGTCAACGATGCCGTACGCATCTTACCCCACTCAGTCGGCAAGCGCCTCAGCTCCGGCGCCAACTCCGACCTCTGGGGCGGAAGACGGCGGGTTTCAGGACGACGGTTCTTGGGACGAGGATGACACATGGGGTGATTGGGTGAGCGCGCAGCCCAGCTCTACCGGAGCATGAAGATGAAGCGCGCGGTGACGAGGAGGCTGTCCACTTTGTACAGCGAATGCACTCCGTGTAGCAGAACACAATCCATATGTCATAACCGTACATAAACATCTACATCTCTACCGCCCACTCCCGAGGAGACGATCAAAGAGATTACACCTCCGGTATAGAAAGGAGGCCTAGACGAATCGCTGAACAATGACCGCGTTCTGCAGCTTGGCAGCCTCAACCGTCTCGCCTTCGTCTTTGAGCTCTTTGCTGGGGAACGTGGTCTGAAGAACGAAAGCACGAACATCTGGGCGAGCGCTGATCATGAGCGCGCTTGAAAGCCATCTCCCGCGCGACTCACGCAAACACAAAATTGCGCAGGTCACCGATCGTGTGCGTGAGGTTGACCTTGACCACCAATCTGATGTGAGCTGGGTCCTTCAGCAGCAGAAGAGGCCACTCACTTGGTACCGTCACCGAGCCTCAACTGGATCGACGTCGTTGGCTTAGACTCGTCGACCTCGAAGGCAGCCTTTTTCGGGCCGGAAGTCGATGTGCTAGGCCCCGCAGCCGATGAGCTTGCACCAAATCCTCCAGGCATCGAAGGTGTTGAGGCTCCACTGACAACCTCGGGGGCAGGGCTTCCCAGTCTGTTGCCTTCCCCTTCAAAGGCCCTAGCCACCTTCTTTGGTTTGACGTAATCCTCATTCATCTTCTGCGCCACGACAACCTGCAGCGGCTGGTTGTACCTGACGCCGAAAATGCTAGGAGGAGCACGACCAGCGTGGATGGCTTCGAGCAGCTCCTTGTTTGCCGGCTCGTCATATGACAACAGCGGGCCGTCCTCGATTGAGAAGCCATTGCGCCAGAAAGTAAGGTGCCGCATTTGCACTTCCTGCTCGTCGTCTTCGTCTTCCTCTTCAGGCGGCGGGGCACGGCCGCCGAACATCGAGCCAAAGAGCGAATTGAAAGCAGAATTCGACACTCCCGCGGCCTGCGGGCCGCCGGCACCGGCAGCTTGAGCGGGCAGCGAGGATGACTGGGACGATCCAGAGGGCTGCGCGGGCTCATCCTCGGATCCAAGAACGTTGCCAGACCCTCCGAAGAAGCTGGAGCGAGGAGGAGCAGTTTGAGGCTCAACCGGGCCATTGCTGGAGGTCAGGGAGGGTCGACAGCAATGTGACTCACTTGGCAGCTTGGGACAGGATGTTGCGTACGATGCCGCGCGGACCTGGCTTCTGGTTTGGATCCTGCACTGCAAGGCCACTGAGAGTTAGCTCGGTTCATGCAGAGAGGACTGTCGACGGAGGAGGCGGTTACAGGCAGGGCACACGCGCTCCGCAAGCCATCAATCCGCGCGTCTAGTCTCACCTTTTCTCCCCTCCGGCAAAGTATTCCTGCGGTTCGTCGTCATCGTCACCATCATCTGATCCAGCGGGAGCAGGGCGTCCTCCGCTCATTCCAGCGTGCAGGCCCTGCCATTAGACCGGTAGCCCGGTTTCTCTCAAGAAGAGAAGGCGTACTGTGTTGAAAAGCGTGGCTATGCTTGTTGTCAGCTGAGTTCGCTCCACATGCGAGCTGCTCACCCTCCCGTAGGAGCTGCAGCTTTCTTCGCAGCTGGAGCTTTGCCCCATCCTTCCGGCAAACTCTCGGCCGGTCGCCCATCAAGGGTCCTCGGTCCTCCAGCTGGCTGTTGGTCCGGGTCGTTGGAGTCGGACATGGTGGCGTCTGGGTCGATCGCGGATTGCGAAAGCAGGGAATCGTCTTCTATCGGCTCAGCAGCTGCATGAGCCGCGTAGTAAGTCTCGAGAGCAGACTGATATTAGAAGAGACGCGTCAAAGGATGAACCAAGCGGGCTCACTTGGAGATCCACTCCAGGCGTTAGGAAACGTTGGGCTTCCTCCGGGCTGGCTTGGGTGATCGCAACGAACTGATCGATATCTGCCAGTTTAGTATAGCGACGGGGGTGTCATTCACGATGGGGGTTCACCTTGAGGGTTGCCTGACATGAAAGGGATAGGATGTGGTACAAATGGATGGTCGAGATCGTCAGAACAGGCAAGCAGCCAGCGAGGGCTACAACGCAATACGTCAGCGTCTGCTGATCATCCGTCACGTGATCTGTTCATTCCAGCGCACTCTCTTCATTCCTTACCCCATACATGCATAGACTACGAATCCTTCTTTTCTTCGTCCTTCTTCAGCTTGCCCATCACCTTGACATAATCCCGATTCAGCTTCTCCTTGTCTCCGACCTCACGCTCCAAATAGCCCTCGGTTCCCTCTTGCACGGCTAGACCTTGTCTCGCACGCCACTTCGCCTTCTTGGCCTTCTTCTCCTCTGCCTTGAGTGCCGCCGCTTCTGCGGACAAGAAACCCTTGACATCGGCAATGGCAGAAGATTGCAAAGGCTGTAGTTTGCCGTTTACGAGGTGCTCGTCATTGTCAGAGTCCGACGGTGTAGGTGAAGGAGCCCGGGCAAGGGGGTCGAACAAGAGAGGAGACGGTGATCGAGTGGCTTGTCGCGGTCTCTTGGCAGTAGGTGGCGGAGAGCGACTTGCAGAACGGCTGCGACGGTATGGGCGAGACTCAATGTCCTCATAGCGATCCGAACGGTGATCATGTCTGCGACCTCGTTCGTGTCGATCAGGCGATCCCCACCCGTGACGGTCGCGCGCGTCGTAACGACCGCGCGTGTCATACTCTCCGTCCCGTTCGCGACGATACGATGAGCGCCAATCCTCGTATCGATCTCGAGAGTCTGAGCGGTCCTGGCGACGGTGACCGTCGCGAGATCGCGAGCGGTACCTGTCCGCGTCACGATAGTGATGGCGGTCGCGAGAGTGCGCTCGGTCCCGATGCCTATAGTGCTCAAGCGAAGCAGACCGGTCACGTCGGCTGTGACGGGAAGTCTCTTCTCTGTCCAGCGACCCCGAACGTGATTTTGCTATTGACGGGGCGTGCTCGACCTGCGCGTCATCCTCGTCACTGTCGCTGTCTCCGTCGTCCGGTAGACCTTGGGTGAGGTCATACGCGCCAACGTCACCGAAAATGTCCTCATCGTCGTCGATAGGCGGCATAGATGGCGGTTTGGCTGGCGCCAGCGTTGACGCCGCAGACGGTTCCGCCTTCGTCACAGTCGCGACGACCGGTGTGCGTTCCTCCTCCTTCACCTTCGGTTGCGCGCTAGGGCCGCTTTCGACAATGGCCTTGACTTTCTTCTTTTTCTTCTTCTTAGGCTTCTCCTCGACTTTGTCCTTGGCAGCGATCGATTTGAACTATGATCAGCTAGTCGACAGCTGGCAAGGAACGTCTCACCCCCTTGGCCATCTTCTCCTCCGTCTTCGGCGCATCAGCTGCAGACTGCCTGCTTTTGCTCCCCGCACCCGCGACCAGCGCATCCAGCTCTTCATCGGCTATCTCCTCCCCCTGTGCGGCAATCTCTGCCTTTCGTCTTGCTAACAGAGCGTAATCAAGCCCCTTCACCAAGATCGAATGGGTCGCGTCGCCGCCGAGGTACGCCCTCTGCTTGTCGAACTAGAAGTCAGGCCAAGCCAAAAAAGGATAGCTCACCTCGTCCTGATCCACACCTTCCTCCTTCTGACGCCGCTCGAGGTCCTCGAGAAGCTGCTCCACCTGGACTTAGCGAATCCGTCCGGACGGCTGCAACGTACCGGCTTGTATTCGTCATCCAACCCTTGTCGGCGCCGTTCTGCACGGTCCATATACTTGCTGTCGGTCTCAGATTTGGCATCCTTGCCCTTCTTCTTCTGAGATCGAGGTATAAAGCTCGTACCGGCTTCATCTTTTGGCGGTTTATACTCATGACCAGGTTTGGCTTTGATCCCCCATCCCCCTCTCTTTGGAGCTGATCCTCCTAGGACCCCTCTGGAGCGATGAGATGTCGACGAAGAGGAGCCCGACCCGGAGGCGAGCATGTTTCGGAAGGCATCCTGGTCCATGATAGATGGGAGGGGTTCCAGAAGACGAGGCTAACTCATGCAGGTCGATGCATACAGGAGAAGGCACTGCCGAAGTTGCTGCAGAAGGGTGATGTTACGTAAACGCTGATTCTGTTTTCGGACTTGATACGAAACTCCGTGACAGCCTCTCCGGTTACCAGTGTGTTTTCCTAGGCTAGAGCGCCGCGAAATGCCGTTGAAGGCTACACGTTCGCTTCGGGCCGAACAGTGCTTAGAGCAGCGGTCTAAGCATTATGGAGCGATTGGTCATCGGAGCGATTGTGAATCATTCTTTGAGCATCCTTCTGGTAGCAACGGAAGCATCAGGACGGGGTACGTGACAGGCACAAGAACATCCGACTGTAAGTCCGACAGATAACGATGGGGGGGCGCATTCAAAGCTCTGTCCCGCCAGAGAGCGCGATAGGCAACTCGAATAGGCGGTGGGGACTTGCGGGCTCCAGAGTGGAGGTCAGAGGGAGCCAAATTGGCAATCCTCACCCTGGGTGACAGCCTAAGAGTAAAAGCCCTCCACTCGAGGACGGACCGGTAAAGGTGAGAGTCCGCTCGGGTCATGTGATGCCGACTGCCGGGAATTCAGGGTTCCCGGGCCCAGCGTGCACAACCCCCCACTCGTTCCGACCGGGACATGATCAAGCCGCGAGCCGTGACTTACCCTCGGATCCCTACATATTCGCCTGTACAGCCAGCACCCCATCCAACCTTCTTCCCTCTTCGTCTCTTCCGTCTAAACAACTATCCATCGTTTCCTTGACAGAATGGCACCTACCTTTACTCACGAGTTCAACCACGCCGGTTACAAGGGCAAAGTCGAGATCCCCACTGGGCTGTTCATCAACGGCGAGTGGACCGAGTCTGTTGACAAGAACGCCAAGACCATCGAGTGAGTCTGAGCGGTCTTGAGCGTGAAGGGCCAATCTTCTGCCTTGCACTCTCCACGGGGCGCATCGAGCGGTCTCGAGATGCTGAGGATATCACGCTCATGACAGTGTCGTCAACCCCTCCAATGGCCAAGTCCTTACATCCATCCCCGAGGGTCTGGCCGCCGATGTCGAGGTCGCCATCAAGGCTGCGCGCAAGGCCTTCGACACCACTTGGGGACTGAACATGCCCGGATTCGAGCGAGGAAAGCTCCTCATTAGGATTGCCGAGTTGATCGAACGAGACCGAGACATTCTCGCTTCCATCGAAGCTCTCGACAACGGGAAGACATTTGGCGCTGCCAAGGGATTCGATGTCACCGAGGCTGCGGCTACGTTCAGATACTACGGCGGATGGGCGGACAAGATTCACGGCAAGACCATTGAGGTGAGTCTGGGATTCCTAAAGGTGAAGGATGTCGACTCATGCCAGACCACCAAGAACAAGTTCACCTACACTCTCCACGAGCCTGTCGGTGTTTGTGGCCAGATTAGTGGGTTTACGGCCCTGCGTCCATAGGCCAGCGTTGACCACAGTCCCCTGGAACTTTCCCCTTCTCATGTTCGCGTGGAAGATCGCCCCGGCCTTGGCGACCGGTAACACGGTCGTCATCAAGCCTTCCGAGCTTACCCCGCTCACCGCTATGTACGTGACCAAGCTTTTCAAGGAGGCTGGTCTGCCCGCCGGTGTCGTCAACGTCGTCACCGGCTACGGACCCACCGTCGGAAACGCTCTGTCCTCTCACCCCGACGTCGACAAGGTCGCCTTCACCGGTTCGACCCCTGTTGGACGAAAGGTCATGGAGGAGGCGTCCAAGTCAAACCTCAAGAAGGTCACCCTCGAGCTTGGCGGAAAGGGCTCAAACATCATCTTCGAGGACGCCGACCTTGAGGCCGCTGTCAAGTATGCCGCCCAGGGAATCTTGTGAGTGTGTTATTAAGAGTGTAGACATTCGTTGACTCCCAGCTTCAACCACGGTCAAACATGCTGCGCCGGTTCGCGTATCTACGTTCAACGATCCATCTACGACAAGTTTGTGGCTGGCTTCAAAGCACAGACTGAGAAGCTCAAGGTCGGAGACCCGTTCGCCTCGGACTCGTACCAGGGACCGCAGGTCTCGCAGGTGCAGTACGACCGAATCATGGGTTACGTCGAGAGCGGTAAGCAAGAGGGAGCAAAGATCATCTCTGGTGGAAAGAGGCACGGCAAGGAGGGCTACTTCATTGAGCCGGTGCGTAGCTCACTTCCACTCGTTGTCGGGCTGACATTAGACGATCTTCGGGGATGTCACCGCCAACATGAAGATTGTACGAGAAGAGATCTTCGGTCCCGTTGTCGTGCTGTCTGCTTTCGACACCGAGGAGGAGGTCCTTGAGTATGCCAACGACTCGATCTACGGTCTCGCGTCCGCCGTCTTCACCACCAACATCAACCGGGCGCACCGGGTGGCGAGCAAGCTCAAGAGGTGAGTTTTCCTCTCTTTCCTCGTCCTCTAATGAGAGCTTTCGTGTGGTCGCTGACCCCTAGCGGCACTTGCTGGGTCAACTGTTACAATGAATTGCATCCGCAGGTGCCCTTTGGAGGCTACAAGCACTCTGGAATCGGTCGAGAACTTGGAGAGTACGCTTTGGAGAACTACACCGAGATCAAGGCGGTTCACATCAACTTGTCGGGTTCCGCCGGCATCCCGCCTTAGGCGCGCGCATGAGCTTCTCTATTGATTTACGTGTATGTACGAGCGATAGCACGAGCGAGAATATGCAGAAGGAGTGAAGTTTGTCCAGGTATCTCTGAAGGTTGAAAGATTGAGTGCAAAGGTGGCGGAGGACGATTTGCCACGGTCGGCGGTCGCCGCCCTGGTCGAGACTGGTCTCCTTTAGATTGGGCCCGGCGCTTGGCTTGACTCTGTCTGTTCATATCACAATCGCCATGTCTGCATCGCCAGCTGCTTCGAACTGGTCAGAGTACAAGAATTCGGAAGGCCGACCGTACTGGTCTCACAATGTCACTAAACAATCCGTCTGGGAGAAGCCCGACGAACTCAAGACGCCGTTCGAAAAGGCCATGGCCAAGACCGACTGGAAGCAATATGTCTCCAAGGGCCGACCCTACTACGTCCACAAAGTCACCAAGGACACGAAGTGGGATATGCCGCCAGAGCTAGAGGAACTACAGCGCAAGGTCGAGGCGGAGGAGGCGTACCGAGCGGAAAGGCAGCGCCGTATCGGACTGGGATTGTCCTCGTGAGCCGTCTCAGGTCGTCGGGGGATATAATCGCTGATGCCAGACCAACTCCTCCACGAGGCATCTCGCCAGGACTGGAGGCGAATGATCGGAACGCTCTGGAAAGATACCGGTCGCTGTCACCTGACGCTCGTTCCGACACGCCTGAAGAGCTTGAAGTGATCACCTATCCTGTTGGCGGTTTCCCGACTTTCGAAAAAGCCGAAGCGGCCTTTATGTACCTGCTTAAGAGAGAACGCATCGATGATACGTGGACGTGGGACCAGACTATGCGAAAGATCATCATGGACCCACTGTACAAGTCCCTAACAACGCTGTCGGAAAAGCGGGCAGCGTTTGAAAAGGTGCGTTTTGAGTGTCAAATGGCACTGACAATAGTACACCTCCGCTCTCGTCGCGGAGAAACGAGCAGCAAAGGATGCGCGCATCGCCAAAGCCCGACCCGCGCTGCTAAAGCTCTTTACCCAGTCTGGCTACATCAAGCCCTACTCCACGATCAAAACCGCCGACATGGTCTTTTCGCGAGATCGGCTTTGGCGTGACACTCGTCCGGACGAACGACGCATGATTTTAGAGGAGTACGTGTCGGATCTGCGACGTAAAGAGGAGAAGACCGAGAAGGAGCAACGCGAGCGAAATATCTCCGCCCTAACGGATCTTGTGCGCGATCTCGAGATCACCGTCGCAACAACCTGGCGTGCGGCCCACAACCTCATCCTCGCCGCGCCAGCGTTCAAGGAGAATCGCGAGCTTGCTCAGATCGAATCGGTCGACATGTTGTCAGTTTTCGACGACTACATGAGCCAGCTCGAGCAGGAGCACGAGCAGGAGGTCAAGCGATATCGTCAAGAGCAGGTGCGACGCGCGAGAAAGGCCCGGGATGGGTTCAAGGCGTTGCTCAGCGAGCTGGAAGTGAAGGGCGAGCTCAAGCGGAACAGCAAGTGGAAGGACACCCTGCCGAAGATCAAGTCGGACGAGCGATACAGGGCAATGTTGGGTCTGCCAGGCTCGTCAGCGATGGACCTTTGGATGGACGCGGTCGATGACTTGGATGAGGAGGTTGATCGGGCGGCGGCGAAGCTGGAGAAGGGGATCGCGGGGGAGGTCAAAGTAGACACGACGTTCGAACAATTCGAGAGTTTGGTGAAAGAGGCCAGTTTGGACACCCAGGTCGACGCGAAGCTGCGCAAGGCGGCGTACGACTTGATACACGAGCGACTGGTCCAGCAAGCCGCCGATGAGGCCCGCCGCGCAGAACGAAAGAGACGCCATCGCATGGAGGACCTGAGATATGCGCTCAAGAAGGTCTCAGGCATCCGTGTAGATACAGCCTATGAAGAGGTAAGTGCAGAGCAAGCTGCACCGCTGACTGCAGGCTGTGCCTCTCATGAAGGATCTGCCTGAATATGGTGACGTCGTCGACGAAGAGGATCGCAAGGCGGCGTATGAGAAGCACATCCGACGACTCAAGGAGAAGCTTGCCGATACTGAAGCATCTTCCAGCAGTCGTCGCGATAGTCACAGGATGGATGTGGACGACGACAGGCGTGAGAGGCGTCGTACGAGGAGCAGGGAACGGAGCAGGGACCGAAGGCCGGAGAGATTGGAGAGAAAGGAGAGGAGGTTCAGCCCGGAGCGAGACGAGCGGGACCGAAAGGTGAGTGCAGCGGGCGCGGCTTCCAGAGCTAACTTGAAGCGTCCTCGTCATTCGTTGGATGTGGGGAAACATGATGATGTGGAGGAGGGCGAGATTTGATCATGAGGCGGCATGCACGTTTACGTCCGAGTCCAAGAATGCGGTCATGCATAGTGTCTTGCATGGATTGTGGCTTGAATCTGTCGCTTGGCTGCCACGCGCGATTTCGGCGATGTCCGCCTGCAGTGGCGAGGAATGGTTCCGTGTTGACTTTTGCCGCTCAACGTTTCAAAATGATCCAACCCTCCCTTCCACCATTCTATCCTCGTCACAAGTCATGGCTGAACCACCCTCCAAGCGATCAAAGACCTCCACTCCCTCAGCCGAAGCAGGTCCCTCGACTCCGATAGACAACCCTTACCTCGCTCATCGCAATCCCGCTGCTTCCTCGACCATGGCGACCGGAACGAACGGTGTCGCCTCGGACGTCAAGAACCCCCTGGCTGGGCTTGTGCCCCGCCGGGTTTCCGTTGAGCAGGCCAAGAACATTATGGTGAGTGGGTTTTATCCTTCGGTTTGGATTGTCTTGACACCAGGACGGCGAGGTCAACCCGTTCAAGGGTCTTGCTCCCTTCTCGGCCAACTACAAGAAAATCCTCGCGGGTCGAAAGAATTTGCCCGTCTACCAGAAGATGCAAGAGTTCCTCGACATCTTTTCGAAGAATCAGATCACGGTGATGGAGGGTCAGACTGGATCGGGAAAGACGACGCAGATCCCACAATTCGTCTGTTACTCGGACCTGCCGAATCAGAGGGGCAAGATGGTGGCGTGTACGCAACCCCGACGAGTGGCCGCTATGTCAGTCGCGAAGCGTGTGGCGGACGAGATGGATGTGCAGCTCGGCAAGCAGGTGGGATACTCGATCCGATTTGAGGATATGACGGAGCCGGGCACGACCTTCTTGAAATATATGACAGATGGTATGCTGTTGCGGGAGGCGATGAACGACCCGAAGCTGGAGAGGTACTCGACGATCATTTTGGATGAGGCGCACGAGAGGACGCTGGCGACGGACATTCTCATGGGTCTGCTGAAGGACGTGAGTTTTGCACAGGCTGACGGGGCGGTCAGAAGTTGGCGTCGCTGACGACAGATCGCGAAGAACCGACCGGACCTCAAAATCATCGTCATGTCAGCCACGCTCGATGTCGACAAGTTCTCGCGGTACTTCGGCGAAGGCACGCCGTCGGGGCGCGCACCGGTCGTCAAGGTGTCTGGACGAACCTTCCCGGTCGAGACCTTCTTCACGCAGGAGCCCGAGACGGACTACGTGGAGGCGGCGATCCGGACGGTGCTGTTCATCCATCAGGCGGAGGATGAGGGTGACGTTCTACTCTTTTTGACGGGTGAGGAGGAGATTGAAGATGCTTGCAGGAAGATTAGGGCAGAAGGGGAAGAGTTAGCCAATAAGAACATGGCCGGGCCGTTGCTCGTCTTACCGCTATACTCGTCACTTCCCCCTCAGCAGCAACAACGCATCTTCGACCCGCCACCACCTAGCAAGGGCGAACACCCAGGACGAAAAGTGGTCGTCTCGACAAACATCGCTGAGACCTCGCTCACGATTGACGGTATCGTCTATGTCGTTGATCCGGGCTTCTGCAAGCAAAAGGTGTACAACCCGCGAATCCGAGTCGAGTCGCTGCTTGTCTCTCCCATCTCGAAAGCGTCGGCAATGCAACGGGCGGGTCGTGCAGGTCGTACACGCCCAGGCAAATGTTTCAGGCTTTACACGGAGAAAGACTTCGTCAAGGAGCTGGAGGAGCAGACGCACCCGGAGATCTTGAGGAGTAATTTGGCCAACACAGTGCTGGAGTTGATCAAGCTGGGTATCAAGGATTTGGTTCATTTCGACTACATGGGTGAGTGTGATATGTTGCGGTGCTACAAGCCGCTTACGCCAGACGCGCCCGCGCCTGAGACCATCATGCGAGCCCTGGAGCTGCTGCACTACCTCGCTGCGCTCGACGATGAAGGCAACCTCACTCCCCTCGGCGAGATCATGGCCGAATTCCCGCTCGATCCGCAGCTGGCCAAGATGCTCATCGTCTCGCCCGAGTTCGGCTGCTCGAACGAAATGCTCTCTCTCACCGCCATGCTCTCTGTCCCGAACGTGTTCATGCGGCCCGCCAACGCAAAGAAGGAGGCCGATCTCGCCAAGGCGCAATTCACCCATCCGGACGGCGACCACCTCACCATGCTCAACGTGTACCACGCGTACAAGACAAACGAGCACGACGCAAAGAACTGGTGCTGGCAGAACTACCTCAACTTCCGGTCGCTCTCACAGGCAGACAACGTTCGAATGCAGCTCAAGCGGAATATGGAGAAGTTTGACCTCGAGCTCGTGTCGACCGCATTCGACGACAAGAACTACTGGAACAACATCCGACAGGCTTTGACGTGCGGGTTTTTTATGCAGGTTGCGCACAAGGAGGGCGAGAAGGGTAGCTACATGACGATCAAGGATAACCAGGTCGTCAGGCTACACTTGAGCTGCGGGCTGGATACCACCCCGGAATGGGTGCTGTACAACGAGTTTGTCCTTACAACGGCAAACGTAAGTCGACGAGCGGTGTACCAAGAGTTGAGCGCTGACGAGCAGTTTATCAGGACGGTGACGGAGGTGCGACCAGAATGGCTGCTCGAGTACGCACCGACGTACTTTGACCCGAAGAGTTTCCCCGAGAACAGCGCTGTTAGGCGAGCTTTGGATAGAGTCATTGCCAAGGTGCGTGTTGCAGAATCAGGTTTGGAAGCACGGTGACTGATGAGCAGAAGACTGGCAAGTATGCAGTAGACGGCCAAAAGAAGAAGAAGCGAAAGGAGAGGGCTTAGATGGCTACTTTTTTGGCAAGAGTCGGCACTCTCGTCCATTCATAGGCATATGTGACATGTTCACCGTCTGCCAAGCAGCAAGGGGGATGTTCGTTCAGTTTGCTTCAAACCATAAGGAGCGGCGCAGTTCCGCTCGCTGGATCCCTCGTCCTCTTGTTATGGGCGTGCTTGAATGCACGATGGCGCTTTGTGGTTGAAAGAGAGGACTTGACTGCGGGAAACCTGAGCGTCTTTGCGGAACGCCACGTGGCGTTGATCGACCTCCCTCTTAACGCGTCCCTCGCCAGCTTGTCATTGCGATTTCGGCAACCTACCAATCACACACACGTACCTCCCACTGCATCGCAGCTTCCCAGGCGTTGCACAAGCATGTCGGACGCGGATAAAGACGCCGAGCGAAAAGCCAAAGCCGCCCGTGCGAAGAAGCTGGCAAGTTGTCCAACTCTCCCGGCCGGCATCGAGCTGACGTTGCAGCTTGCCCAGAGGCGTAAAGCCGACCAGGCCAAAGCTGCCGCTTCGGGCGCGGGAGGCAGCAGCGTCGCGCCGAGTGTGGTGTCTGATGTGCCTAGCCAACGCACGAGTTTGAGTTTGGATGAGGGGGTCAGGGAGGAGATCAAGGCTGCGGTAGGGGAGTCGGGCGCAGTGCAAGCGAGTGCCGGGATTCAGAACGAGGACAAGTCGGAGAAGCCGGCGGACGGGGTGGTCGCGGGAGATGAGCGGATGGAGCAGACCGAAGCCCAGGCTAAACAAGGGGATGCTGCGGCAGCGAAAGGGGACGAGCACAGGGGGGACACAGAGGACGAGGCGAGGGTCGAAGAGAGCGTGGGACCGACTGCAGCGGAGGAACCAAAGTCGACCGACGGGAAGGTAGAGGATGAGCCAGTCGCCGGTCCAGTTAATGCGGACGACACCCCAGACAAGGAAGCAGAAGAAAGCGGTCCGGCGGAATCGAAGAGCAGCAAGAAGAAGAAGAAGCAGAAGGCCAAGGCCGCTGCGGCGGCTGCTGAGGCTGAAGCTGAGGCGGAGGCGGAGGCAGGAAAGGAGGCGGACACGACAGCGGAGGCCGATGCCCAGGATAGCAGACCAGCAGACGCGCCGGCAGAGCAGTCATCAGCCGTTGTCAACGATGACAGCACAGCGCAACTATCCACCGCTGTCCTGCCCGAGTCGGAACAGCCCCATCCGTCCCCGATTCCTCCTGCACCCGCCTCGCCCGTTGTCGACTCCGCAACTATCACGAACCTTCAAGAGACGGTCTCGCTCCTCATCGCCGAACGGACGGACCTGCAAAATCAAGTTGCAGCCCTGACGACCTCGCTCAACGCGGCCAAGGCGGAGTCGGGTTTGTTGGCAGAGGGAAGAGCGTTGATCAGCAAACTGGAAGCCGATAAGGCGGATCTGGAGGCGCGGCTCGAGGAAACGTCGCGTCGCGCGGAGCGGGTTGGGGGCCTGGAGAAGGACGTCGCGGACCTGCAGGCGCAGGCAGAGAAGAAACGCTCCGAGAATGAGAGGCTGGAAGGAGAAGTGGACCGCCTGCAGGCAGAGAACGAGGAGGCGGGAAAGAAGCTGCAAGAGAAGGTGGAGGAGCTGGACAAGGGACTGGAGCGGAGTAGACAGCGAGAAGGGGGTTTGGAGGCGGAGTTGGGGAGATTGCGGTCGGTGAGTGCAAGTTACACAGCAGTATGGGTGGTTCGCTCATGCGCAGAACAACACCGAGCTCCAGGGCACTTTGGCATCGACGCAAAAGCAGCTGGAAGACGCGAAGAGTGCTATCGAGGACGGCACGAACCGACTCAACGACCTGCAGATGACGCATGATGATGTGTCGAAGGAACACGGTGCCAAGACGACAGCACTAGACGAGCTCCGGGCTGCGCACACGACACTGCAGGAGGCGCACGACAAATTGCAGTCGGAGCACTCCACATCGTCCGCGAGACATACGAGCCTGAACGAAGACTTGAGCAGAGCGAAGAACGAGGCCGAGAGCACCGCGGCCAAACTCGACGTAGCGACGAAACGAGCCGACGCGGCGGAGAAGAAGAGACAAGCCCTACAGGAGGAGAATGGCGAGTTGGTGAAACAGCTGGAAGAGGTGCGTGGGCGGGTCGTCCAAGTCATGGAAGACAAGGTGGATCTGGCTGGGCGCGTGGAGAGCTTGGAGGGAAAGAGCAAAGCATGGGAGAGGGAAAAGGAGGCTCAGCTCGAGGAGATGCAGGTGGGTCAAGGATCGAATTGGCACATTGGTTGCAGATGCTCATGTCAGTCACTGCGGAGTCAGACAGAGGTATTGGCAGAGGACCACCGGACGTCAAGTTCGCGGGTGGAGGAGCTGCAAACAGAGCTGCAGAGCGTCAAGGCGGAAGTGCAGAGCAAAGATGAGCAGCTACAGGAGATGCAGGCAAAGCTGGACAAGGCGGAAGAGTTCGCCAAGGCGAAGGAGGCGGACGAGACTTCGGAGAAGCCTGCAGCAAACGGAGACGAGATATCCGCGTTGCGATCGGCCCACGCACTGGAGATATCGCAACAAGCCGAGAAGGTCCGATCGCTCGAGACGGCTTTGCATGCCGCGGAAAGCAGGGTCCACGCCCTCTCGCGTCAACTGACCGACCTGCAAGCCGCTCAAGCGAGCATGTCGCTCTCGTCACCCGGATCGCGCGGCCTATTCTTATCCGACGAAGGCTCGTCGTCGTACGATCGCCGCAATCCACTGGGGAACGCCCGACCAACTGGCGTCGACGCGCTGTTGCCGGCTCACGTGCGGCATAAACGGCAGGTATCGCTCTCGGCGCTCAAAGCCCGGATGGAACCGTCAATCTCGCATCGATTGGCAGGCATGCCGCTGGGAAATGTGCCCGAAGATGGAGATTCCAGGAGGGCAAGCATGAGTTCGACGGGCACGCCGGGTGTGGAGGGCAAGGGCGCCGTGGCGAAGCGGAACGGCGCCAGATTGCAGTTCGGGGAGGAGATCGTGTTCTGTTGTCCGGCTTGTGAGGGGGATTTGATAGAGCTGTAGTCGGAAGGCAGGACGATCTGAGGCGATTCGGGAGAGGTTGAGAGACTGTGTAGCTGGGAGCCGTGGGAGGTGGGATGCACCTCCAAAGGACCGCGGCGCCGGCGTCGCGATGCGAGATACAAGGCGCATCGAGGCAGCATACATCGCATACATATCGTACATGCATCATATCCCAGCACCCACATCGTCAGACCCTGCGTGCTTCGCATGCCTTCGAGGTGAGTGTCTTCACGGCATCGTAGGTCAGACACTGCGCGGAGCAGCCAGTGACTGGGGAGGTTGCCGAGAGAAATAAGTGCTCGAGATGCGCTGCAGGCGACGAGGACGTTGCACCCAAGCGGCCAAGCGTTGTTTGATCAAGACACTGCGCGATGTGCGCTATCACTGCCCATAATGAGGAGCCGAATTATCGGCTCGTGCGAATGGTGATAATGCATGGATGCAAGATGGCGAGATGAAGTTGCCTGTTCCGATCGTCTAACATACACAAATACTCCATGCCGCCGTCTACATCTCCCTCCTGACGAACTGGGATTAGCGATAGCTCTCCCTTGGGAAGCTTCATAGCTCACCTCGACGACCTTCCACCCGCTCGTGAGCTCGTTCTCCAACTCGCTCTCCACCATCGTCAACGCGAACACATATCTGCTGCGCTTGACACTGCGCGCGTCCCCAACCTTGACCTCGCCCGTCTTCGCGCTCTTCCACGCGTGCACCTCCTGGCTCTCGCACGTCACGAGGAAGACGGGGACCGTCTCGTTGTGGAACTTGGCCTGCAAGACATCCACCGACGAGACCTCGATGACCTGGCTCGCGGAGACCAGACCCGACTTGATGTACTCGCCGAGGACCGCCCACGAGACGTTGAAGGCCGCTTCGGACATCCATGCGCGCATGTCTGCCCTGTCGGCGGACAGGAAGGCGTCGATCACCTCGGGGACGATGTACTCCTTCAGCTCGGTCTGGAAGCGGTCCATCTTGAAGTGCGGGTCGGTCTCCCGGATGGCGCGGATGACCTTGGCCTGCTCGTTCTCGTCGAACAATCGGCCGAGGCGGCTCCCGACGGCGCGGAGACCGTTGTACAGCGGGTCGTCTGACTCGTAGTAGTTCTCGAGGAATCGTTGGTATGCCGGTGACTTCTGCAGGAATGACAACCGCGACGATGAGGATGAGTCGGATGACTGCTCTTTCGAAAGCACGACCGCTTCACCCGCGCTGCACTGTGAGCTGAGGCTCCGAGAGTGAGAGGACGACGCACTCGGCATTCGCCTTGACCCGCACAACACCTGACCGCTCAACCCTCTTCTTCCGCCTGGCGCGCCTCGTTGCCTTGTCCTCGTATCCTTGCAGACCCAAATCATCCAGCGCCTCGATGATCGCCTGGCCCACCGCCGAATCCTTGATCGGCTGCGTGAACCGTCGTCCCATGTTCGTGAGACGAGCCAAGGCCTCTGCGACACCGCTATCTTGAAGAGCCCGTGCCGTCGCTTCCGAGACGGAGATACCGGCGTCTTGCAAGTCTTTGACCGCCTTGGCGAGCTTCGGGTTCTCCTTGATCATCGTGGTGATCTGACGTTAGCGGCAGTCGGGAATACGGTCGCTGTGGACGGAAAGTGTGGGCTGGCGGCGGAAGAACGGGGGCATCGAACGAGGATGTCGGCGGTGTACCCTCTGGCGCTGCGCACCCTCGTCTCCCCTTGTCCCCTGGCCTCGTTGCCAGCAAGGACACTCCTCCCAAGAATCTGACGCCGTTGTCCGCATCCGGTCTCCAACTCCGGATTTCGGACCCGCAGCCGAGCACCACTCACCCTGGTCTTCTCATACAGCGCCCTCGCCCGCCTCATAGCCTCGCTATCCGCCGCCTTGTCGACCTCGCCTTGCAGCTGCTTGACATTGTCTTGCCAGCCCTGGTTCTTCTCAATCTCCTCCTTGAGCGTATTGACGAACACCTTCCAGGGAGACTGAGGCGGGGCGTTGTCTTCTTGCTTCGGGGGTGGATTCTTCGTGTTACCCTCGGTCTGCTTTTGTTGTTGCTCCTGTTGCTTCGTCTCGTTCAACAGTCGTGAAGACGTCGAGAGGGCTCGGAAGGAGGTTCTGGAGGCGGCGAGGGTGGAGGGTGGTGAGAGCAGCGAGGGACGAGCGAGCAGAGCGGAAGTGGGGGTGTTGCGCAGTCGGAGCGTTCGGAGGAAGACTGGTCTGGACTTCATGTTGAGCTGGGGCTGATGCTGTAGATGGTGTTATGAGATGCAAATGGTTTGTCGCCGATGCCAGACGACTTTTCCGCCGCCGCCGCCGAAGTAGCGAACTCGACCGAAATCTACCTCGGACACGCATTTAAAGTACAGCACCCGCACAGCAAAGCTCCTCATCCCTCCTTGATCAGTCTCTTCCCCATGCATCCGTCATGTTGAGGCCGGCACAGCAAGGGCAGAGGATGCATCGTCACAACCAATCTACTGATATACCGTGTGTTTGAGCCCAACCGAGATCCATGTATATTGACAACCGTGTATGACACAACCCGAACCAGACAGCACACGCGCAACTACTCCTGCTGACCCGCATCGACCAGCTGCCTAGTATCCGTCCAAGCCCATCCCGGCCTCTTCCTCCCCCCCACCCTGCAGCTCCCCCCTGA
>JAHXHD010001185.1:0-13598 GCA_019857685.1 Papiliotrema terrestris | reverse complement strand
GAGTGGGCGGGCGTCGGCGTCCCAGGCAAGCGCAGGGGCCGTGATGAGATGTGATGTGAGATGGGTCAAAACAACGGGTACACCAACCAACCTGCGGGCAAAGTCAGGAATCACACCTACGAGCGAGCCAGAGAGCGTACACGACCATTCGGACGGTGCACCTAGGGCCCAAGCCCTCTCCCTCTCTCCCCGTCCGGCACCTGCCCGCACTGTTTGTGCTCGTACTCGTGGCCACAGTCGTACTCATCATCTTGGTACGACAGTCACGTTGCATCCTCCCCGTTGTCGTCTTCATTATATTACTTGTATTTTGCAGCTACCACTCGACCTCGCTCGAGACACACACACTCGTTTCGCCTCACGCTCTCTCGCTCTTTCACCTGTCGATCCAAGTGCGCATCACGCGAAGCAGGCCTTGTAATACGCGTCCGTCTTGTATCAGCACCTTCGTCACTCGATCCCGGCACCTTTGATCAAACTCGATTCCGATTTGGACGTGCCTACTTTGGCTTTTTCTGTGACTCGCGGCAGCGACTCATCGTAGAGGGAAGGACACGCACAGTGCTGGCCCAGGGACCGAGCTTGAGCAGTAGGTCCCTTGCCAGTGGCATCAAGTTTCCCCGTCCCTCCTTTCTGATTAACCGTCCCGACCGCACGCGTATCCTTTACACAACCTTCCGCCATCCTGCTGTACGGCTCGTCCGTGTTCGTGCAGCAGACTCGCCGCTCCCCTCATCTGGCCAATCGGTCTCACCCTGTAGCTGACCGGTAGCACTCAAGTCGCGGAATCCTACCTCGATCCGCGCCCTCCAGCTCTCGATTTCTATCAGCCGTGACACTTGTACACCATGCCGGGCACAACACCCACGACACCAAACATCGCCAAACGGCAATCGGTCGTGACCCAAGTGATTACGGCCTCGTCGACGCCCACGCCCTCTGCGGCCGCGAAAAAGGCCTTCCCCGTGGCGGTGGCTGTACCGGCCCTGGTGGGCGGTATGGCTCTCGCGATCGCGGCGTTCCTGCTGTACTGGTGGATCGCTAAACGTCGTCGGCGGGAGAAGCGGGTACGTACATGTCATTCGCCTCACAATTCGCGCGCTGAACCCAGCTCCGTTGGGAGAGGCATCAAGCCCGCATGGCCAAGAAGCGCAACCAAACCCCCCGCCCTTCCATGTCGAGCCAGCGAGCGAATTCTGGTCAATCGACCGGCGGTGCCAAATCGCCCATCAACGAAAAGGAGTTTGTCCCGCCTGTGCCTGCCCTCCCGAAGAACGCACACCAGCCGAATCAATACGCCTACGGCAAGCCCGAGCAGGGCTACGGATACAGCCACCAGGAGCACTACGGCCAGCAGCAGGCATACCAAAACTACGCGCCGCAACCGACGCAGACGGAGCATTATCGCGGCGAGTCGGTCTCGTCCACTGCGCCTCTCACGTCCCAGCAATACGCGTACGCCGACCCCCAACCCATCTCGCAGCGATCGCAAGCCCCCTCGGCGCCCGAGGAGACAGTCGCCGAACAGGAACCAACGCCTGCATCCGACCCTGTCCGCCCGGCCAAGTCATCTTCACGCTCCGCCGCACGCGTCGCTGCTGCCGAGAAAGCCGCCGAGGCCAATCACGGCGACATCAACACGCGTTACCAGCCCAAGAAGCCCAGTCCGCTCGCGGTCAAGGCGGCGGCGGAGCGCCAGGCCGCAGAACAGCAGTACCTCTCGGCGGACCCGTACGCCGTTGGCGGCACGGGGCGACAGGTCTCGGGGGAGTGGGGCGTCGCGTTAGGCTCGCCCACGCATGACGACTCGTTCGCGCAACAACAGGGCCAGAGGACCTCGTACGGCAACGACCCGTACTTGGTTCAGGCTCGTGGCAAGTCGGGCATGTACAGCCACGATCCGTATGCGGCTTACCATGGCGATGACGTCGAGGAGGTGGATTATCATCAGGTCGCGGCGGATATGGAGGGTAAGAAGAGGAATAATTGGGTCTAACAAGTACGATGGTCAGACCGGTTGTGATTCAATCTTGTGCTTTAGTTTGGCGGCACACATGCTGCGCCGCGATGTTATATGGACATTGGCGCGTGCGGACTACAGGCAACAGGCTCGCGACACGCGTCGAGATCTGAGATCAAGATATTTGGCATCACACATGGACCAGCAGATCTTAGACACTGCATCCGACCTACCCCCGCCATATTTGAAAGTAGCCAGGAGTAGTCGTCCGTGAGAACCGGTTCAGCTGGACCCTGATGTTCCCATCGGGGGCATACCGCCTGTCCACCTCGTATATCCTCGTCCCGCTCCCGATCTGCTCTAGCCTCGGCAGCTTCTCGGCCGCTTCGGCGAGATCGTCCGGCGAAGGAGCCCAACGTTCCGGCACAATGACATGCAGTATCCTCAGATCCCCTCCTGACCCTTGGCCATGCTCGGGAGATGCGCCTCCATCGGACGGGGAGATAGCGTCGAGCGCCTCGCGCAGGACGTGCTCGCCTTTGATGCTGATATACAGCTCCTGAAGACTAGGCGAGAGAGCAAGAATCGCGCTCAGATGGACCGTGTCACAGAACAGGTTGAGGATGGCCAACCGGGTGAGCTGGCGGAAGTTGACGCGTTCCGCGAGCACATGGATCCCGTCGCCGGATAGGTTGTGCTTGACGGTGGAGAGGTTGAGGAAGAGGGAATTGAGGCTGGGTAGGGGTGACGGTAAGATGGGAAGTTCGGAAGAGGGGTATTCTTGGTGGATTCGGGGAAGGGACGCGCTGGAGAAGGACAGGGAGAGGGTGGTGAGCGAGTCGAGTGCGGGCGCGTCGGAAAGGTCGATCAAGCCCTGTGCGTGAGTTGGTGGTGTTCGACACCGGGATTATGGTAAACAAGAAGAGGAGGCTGGCACTGACCGAGTGGGGCAAAGCGTCGATGGATAGCTCTTGTAGCGACGACGCCTCGTGCAGGACCTCGTACACCCCCCTGCGGGTGACACGGGTACATCCCCAGAATGTCAACCGCTGAAGATGGGTGAGGTGCTCTGCGACGCTCTTGAGCATGGAGTCGTCAACCAGAGGTGAATTCTGTCAATCAGCATCAACAGCTCAGGTATGCCAGCTGCGCAGGAGACCCAGTATCAGCTTACCCTAGCGATTATACCCAACCCTCGCAGACCGCCGCGTTTTCGCTCCGACAGCGTCCTCAACAAACCCCTCAGCTTGTCCCGGAAGAGCGAATCGGGCATCATGACCCGCAAGTCATCCAACAATGGGAGTTTCCCGAGTGCCGATGGATCGTAATACCGCTCCGAATGACCCGAGATCTCCAGCGAACGGAGTCGCTGCATGGTCGATATCGTCTCGACCATCTCGGGATTGAGGCTCTTGTCGCGCTGCCGGTCAACACGTTCACGATTTTCGACGAGCGAACAGGCTCACAGTCCAAACTAGCTGTTCAAGGTTCACCATGTGTCGTAGAGCCGAGTGTACCCGGTCGTCCAGCTCATATCGCTCCGTGTCGATCGTGGCTAGGGGGTAAAACCGCACATCTAAGAGGTCAACCGAGCCCGAGTGCGTGTGACACTGCTTAGACACCTAGGCTCTTCACTAGTCTGCCCAAGTCGGCTCTATCGTGCAGGGTCCGAAAAAGTAAGAGCAGCTGAGTGTCAGTTCCCCGGTCCCCGGAGCCTCCAGCACGTGGAGACCGACTTTGGTATTACAATGCTGTTCCCCTAATGCTCAGCTTCATCGAACCGCATAACATTCACGATTGACTCACAAGGCCTGATCCAGATTTGTCCATAAAGCCCCTTGTACACGATCTCCTGGAAGGTCCTGCTGACTCTCGCAAGAGTGGCCATCTCCGCCGGTCTCTCGAACCACTTGAGCACCTGCGGCAGCAGCTCGGGGTATTCGAACAGCGGTGCGAGGGGCGAGACTTGCTCGGACTCCCCTCCTCGGGACGTCATGGGTAATGGCAAGGGATACACCTCTGGAGCCACGAGCCGGCTCGAGGACGGCACGGCGGCTGCAGCCCCCGTGGAGCCGGGGGCGAGGTTTGACTGCCAGCGAGTAGCCCGGTCGAACAACTTGTCCAGCAAGAGGCGCTGCCGGGGCGGGTCGACATGCAACGACCTGCGCTCAGTACTCAGCTCCTCGCTGAGATCGTCGTGTTCGCTCATGCCGTCGAGACCGGGGTATGTATGCCGTGCGATGTATGCGATCAAGTGATGTTAATACCCGTCGCCGAGCGTGACTGGCAAAGTGGAGGTTCCGCTTTCCTTTTTCCGACGTTCTTCCGCAACTTGGGAATTCCAGTTTCGCCTTTCAACCCATAAGGACGCTCTTTCGCTGTTCGAGCTTGATCGTATACAATCACTCGACTCAATCCAACATGTTCGGCGCAGCATTCGGGGCACGGAGCAGAGCCATCGCGTCGGCGTCCACATCCGTCTGCCAGGGATTCAGACAGCAGCTCTTCCCGCAAAACACCTGTGTGTAGTCGATTCGCGCAACGAGCTGGGATATCGTGAAAAGTATGGCTGACCTCGTAGCGGCTTTCATCCAAATACGAACGGCCACGAAGCGGGGAGGAGGATCGACGAAGAACGGGCGAGATAGTTCTGGAAAGCGTCTGGGCGCGAAGAAATACGGAGGTGAGTCCCGTTGCCTGGTGATCACACACTCTCTCATGTCCCTTCCGCTTGCTTCGATCTTTCGTTCTTGCTCCTCTCGTCTTCGGTCTCAGAAAAGCCCTCCGGCTTCGCTCAAGGTCCTTGCGCACGCGAACATCGCTCACGTCCAGGCGAATACGTCGTCCCCGGCAACATTATCATGCGACAGCGCGGCCAAAAGTTCCGTCCGGGCCAACATGTCGGTATGGGCCGGGACCATACGCTGGTCGCCCTCCAACCAGGCTACGTGGTATATTACGAGCACCACCTGCCATACCCTCACCAGTCGGAGCCCAAGCTGCAGCCGCCGAAATCGCTGGAGATGTTCAAAGTGGGCGCGATCGACGATGGGAGCAAAACGACGCGGAAGCTCGTCCAGCCGGAGGAGGTGCCGATGGTCAAGTTCCCGCGGGCGATGAAGCGGTTCATTGGGATAGTCAGGACTCCGGAGGAGACGTTGCCGCGAGACGAGCGGGAAGAGGGCCGGGAGAGGTATTGCTGGACGACGGATGGGAAGGAGGGTGCGGGTGTTACGGGCGGCCTCTAGAGGACCGGATGGTTCAGACGTGTATGCGTCGCATGTATTATTGACCTGTGCGAGAGATGCTCAGAAAGGACCAGATGACATCAAGAAGACAGAAACATGACACATGACGTGAGGGGATCGTCTCCGTCCGGCTAATCGTCCCCGTCCGAGTCAGACTCAAGGACGAATTTGCCGTGATCCTCGACCTTTGGTTTTGCTTCTGCGACCGTCGCCGTCCGACCCGCCCCGCCAGCGATCTCGTCCGGATCGCGCATGTGATGAACCAACAGCTTGTTCATCCTGCCATCAGCCTTGGCCAGGCTCGCTCGCGCTGTGCGGGACTCACGTGAACATGTGCAGCTTGTCCGTGTTGAACACGGCTTTCATCGGCCCGTCGCACAAGATGAACCGCCCGTCGCTGGGATCTTGCAGACTGTTCCCCTTGATGTACTCCCATATACGCTTGACCGTCTGCGGGCGCGATAGCCTCGGCTCTCCGACCAGCGAGACCAGCGCGTCACTCCCATCAGCCCTATAGCCTCCGGCTCGGCCTCCCGATCACAGGCACTCACCTCAAAACCAGCTCCTTGTTGAACGCCCCGCCGCCTCCTCCTTTCCGCTTCTTTGGCGTGCCCTCTTCTCCATCGCTGCCCAAGGTGGCTTTGCTCTTCCGCTTGACCGCCTTCTTCTTCTTGGGCTGGACGGCCCCACTCCGGCTCGCACGACCACGGCTCCCGCTCCCCTCGGCGTTGAACTCGCGCTGCAGTCGCGCAGCCATCTCCGCATCCGTCTCAACTTTCACCGGGACAGCTGTGGCAAGGGCTGCTTCGGACTTGATTTCCTGCTTGACCGCTGGTCTGCGCAGCGGTTCCGGCAGAGAGGAAGCGGGCCCCGCTAGCGGCTCGTCCAATGAAGAAGGTGATCCCGCGTCTTGCGCCGCTGTCAACTCCTCGTATATGGCCTCAATCTGTGAGTCAGCTAGTTGACTGCGCCTCCTAGACGCCAGAACTAGCCTTCGCATCTATTGAATCCCTGTTCTCCTTGATCGAAGCTGCATCATGCCCCCGCGAGATGAGCTCTTTGCGGACGCCTTTCGCCGAGCTGCAGATCAGACAGTCCCCTTTGCATGTGGGCCGATCATACACACATTCGCGACAGGTCACTGCCCTCCAGGATAGCTCGTATTTCGGGCACCAGGCCCGTTGCGAACTGCCATGAGTCGCGGCTCACAAGAGGGCGCCAAGGCAATGCTCACCGACGTCATAGTGTGGTGTCGCGTTCGCGAGTTGCAACGATTCTGATTTAGCCAGTATCGACAGATACGGCGGCACTAGATATTGTACTGTAGATCTTCACAAGGATGGGTGTCGTCCGAGGCAGGAAGGCAGCTATATACACCGGAAAGCAAAGGAAACAGGCAATCAATCCGAGCGATCAATACATTCTCGGTCGTCTCCGACCGAGCCGATGCAGCTGTTGACACTCGACATGAGTGGCAAGGTGGCGCAGCGTCCGAGTGGCAGGTGGTAGACGGCACAGGCTCAGGAGCATGAGCATATAGCACTGATCCTCAATGGTCGGCAGTGTTTTATCAGGCAGCAAGAAACCAGCTAGGACAACCATGGTAGAGGTGCAGCTCCGTTTCCACCTTTTGTCCGACATCGTGGACGCTCAAACAAGCAAGCATCCACAGGGTGGGGCGATATCATCCAACATCTATGTCACAGGTGAGTCACTGCTTCACAGCCCTTCGCCCTCCTCACCCCCTGCCCTAACGCCGTTCTCATGGACTGGCTGCTGTCTTGGGGACCGAGTCCAGTCCACATTCTGCTGCTTAGACCCCCCCATTCTGTGTGCCTCCTTCTCCCGGGAACTCGTCACCTGCACTCGGGACAATCGAAGGCTCTCCGGCGTGGCTGAGCGATTCAGATTCTGTGCTCGGCGGTCTCCAAGCGATGCATCCTGGTTCTGACCCTTCGAAAACCACCTCGAACTCAGTTTGAGGTCTGTCATCGCTCGACGGGGGCTCGGGAGCTGCTGACTTGCCGCTTGACGTTTCGTCACCCTCACCCGGTTGGCGCTGGCTCATGTCAAATGCTCTGCCCATACCTGACAGTCCAGGGCTTCCTGCACGCGTCGGCGGCTCCGTGCGTTCGACGACTTTGGGCAGCGATCCAATCGTTGACATCGAGCGTCGGCTCGCTGGGAGACTTCCACGAGTAGTGGAGGAGGGGATCTCATCGGCCTTTGTGAAGCTTCTAGCCAGCTCCAAAAGAAGGCTCTTGGCTTGCTCTCGGCTTTTTGACCCTATTTCTCTGATCGAGTCTATAGACATCGGTGTGCTCTGGCCCACCAAGAGGTTCAATGTATCGAGTCGATGACGGACACTAGGCGAGACAGCGCGGTCCTGGGTAGCGAAGGGATCGGGAGCAGAATTTGCAAGAGACGTGCTTGGCTGAATGATCTTGCCGCCGCGGGAGGACGATGACGGCTCCGCATGCATGTCGGCCGTCCTCCGCAGGGCGACCGTACTCGCCGGACGGACGCGCTTTCTGCCCTTGGATGTCGTGGTGCCCGCGCTTCCGACCTGCGCAGGATCTTTCTGAGCGCTACCTTCAAGTGCCCTCCTGCCGAGAGTGCCTTGCTGGATGACCCTATTGCGATGGCGAGAGATCGACGATCTCCTAGGTCGGGTTGATTGGGCGCCCTCGCCACCAACCGTGCTGATGGCCGATTCTTGGACGGTCTGTGAAAGGTCAAAGTGCGTTGGATCACTCGATCCCTCTTGGCAAAGAGACGCTCTGATGACTTCCTCTGTTTTGGAGTCCTCTGGATGAGGCGCGGTAGACGAATCAGACATGACAGTTGAATGAGATTGTGGTTGGTGGCGAATCGTCATCGAGACCGCGCTTTTGCGAGTTTCTTGTCAGTCCACAGAGTTCTATGCGTTTGCAACATGTGCGGCCTTCTTGTCAACGCAGCTTACCCTGATGGAGCGCTCCTTGGGTGAGGGCGCATCAAGATCGCTGCTGGATGTTTTCCGATAGAATTGTGGTGCAAATTGCGGAGTCCTGCTCAACTTACATCCTCACGCTGTACATGTGGAGCGTTGTCAAAGGAGGGTCCAGGCCTGAGGAGCATGCCCGTTCTCATCGGGCCTCCATGATCTGTGCGATGTGGTCGTGGAAGACCTGCGTCCGGGAGGCCTTTCTTGACGCTCCGCTGAGTAAGCACCTTTCACGTTGCTCGATCTGACGGGGTCGGCGGCAAGTTTGTTAGTCGGTCGTCGACATCCAGGCATCGCCTGACGGCCATGATAGACGCAGTATGTGCTTCTCATCTCCTAAGCCGACAGAGTCACTGCACAGTTGAGGGCCCCTCGAGGCCCTGACTCCTGCAATATGTGACAAGCAGTTGCATACTACGGTATGATACACGCGCGTGAAGGATTGGTAAGACGACGAGATAAGGGTTACAGGAAAAATGTCCTCCTGGACACCTCCATCTTGGGCTGTAAGTCAGCGCAGCTCACATGAGGGCACTCCATAGGGCAGGAAGCCGCAATCTCCCTTGAATCTTTTTCGGTTGGTGCTTTAGCTGCCAGATTGATCCCGCACGAGTATGCCCCTTGACAGACACTGATCGCACGGCGAGCAGGCATAGAAACTCACCTTCCACTTCCATTCGTACTCCTGCTCCTCGTCCAAGGGCGGGATGCCCAGATCCGCATCGCCTCCGTCTTTCCGGCTCGGCGCCTTGACGCCCTTGCCCATCTCCGCCATCGCCTCATCCTCATCGGCTTGCTCCTGTCGCGCCATCTCCTCGTCATCCACCTCATCGCCTTGGACGTCACCGCTTCTCGGAACAGATCCGTCCGCAGCCGTGACCGCCGGCAGCCCCTTCCGCAGCCATCGGAGCTTAAGTGTGAATCGTGGGCCGATCTCCTGCAACTTTGCAGAGGTTGGCGATTCGAACGCATATCGATGACGGCGGAAGAAGAGAAAGTCTCGTTGGTTGTGCAGCGTGACAACTTGGCGACCGCGGAATTGGGGCTGAGGAGGGAAAAGGGCGCCGAAAACTCGGCCAATGGAGTGACCTAGGAGGGTGGTGAAGTTGTTGAGGATCAGCTCGGCTGCGCCGTCAGCTGAGCACCACAAGGATAGATAGAAGCAGCATACGTGAGTGAGCAGTGGCTCTAGCGTGTCCCTGCTGTCAGCGGCCGGTGATGCGATTGACATGGCTCGTTGCTCACTGAGATTGCTTTGCCCAATTGCACGCTGGAGAGCTTGAAATACGCCGTAGGTCCCGCAGGAAGGTTGATCAGGGTGATCGCATCTGTGCGTCAGCTTGGGCGGCCAAAGAGGCCAGATAGCTTACTGGGAGTCTTGTGATCCTCGTTGACCACTATCAAGGCGTGATATTGCCGCTTCGCGGCCCACCTGGATATCCGGCCCAGCTCGAATCCTCGTCCTTTGGGTCGTTTGAAAAACTCTCCACCGGGGAAGATGTTCTTGAGATCATCACAGAAGGCATAAGTCTCCTTGCAGGGCGACGGGGAGGTGGTTATGAGGATTCGAGGCGGTCCAGTGGGTGCAGGCGGGGCAGGTTGCTCCTCGGCAGCTTCGCTGGCATCTGCCTCGGCGGAGGGTTGAGTTGGTAGGCGTTCGGTTGATGGTCCAGCTTCCGGCATCTCCTCATCCTCATCGTCGTCCTCTTCGTCGCTTTCCTCCTCTTCTTCACCGCTTTCATCTTCTTCATCAACGATCGCCTTCTCCTCATTCAAGCGTCTCGAAGCCTCTGCGGCCCGCTCTGCCGCAGCCTGAAGCGCTTTCGGGTCGGCGGTGAGGTACGAGCTCGAGTCGTATATCCTCGTGTTGTCCAGCGTGATGGGGATGTTCTTGGCCAGTCGTTCCTGCCTATCAGAACCATCAATGCAAATCCAATGCACTCCAGCTCACCTTCTTTCGCTCCTCGCCAACACCCTTCTCCTTCTCGGCCTTCCTGATTGCCATCCGCCTCTTCAGCTTCTCCTGCTCCTTCTCCCTCTTTGCTTTACGGTGAAGGTCCGACCGCTTCATCGCGTTTCCAATTTTGTTCTCGCGCACCATCTTGCCGCTCTGTCGTACGGGGTCGTCACAAGCGTATGGGTTCAAGTGAGCGAATGCACAAAAGTGAACATGGCCGGTGGAGGGGTGCTCTGCTAAAGAAATCTTGAATACAGCGGAACCAAATCCACGTGGCGATGGCGAGGGCAAAGAGCCGGCACGACGCGCACAGATCATCAACAACAACCGGTTGACGCGACTGGGTGGTATTTTCTGCCATCATCCTAACCGTCACCATCTCGTGCCTCGCCCTTTCGCTCATCATGCCGTCCTTGTTCGGCTCTGCGCCTTCTTCATCATCGAGTGGGCCGAGGACGATGTCGCGGGTGACCTCGTTCAAGCGGAACTGGGAGGAGGATGAGAAGGACGTCAACCCGCGGAAAGGGTCCCAAGACGAGATCGAATGGGTGCCTAGTCCTGAAGCGTAAGCCAGCGTCATCCTCACTCACCTCTCCCAAAGCCTTGATCTTTCACTGCGCAGCTTCGACTTTCAGCATAGCTCCATGCAGCCTCCGCATCGCCTAAAGTCGCATCGTTACTGACATGCAGCGTGCGGCGCAAAAAGGTTTTGGTCGGATACCCGGATGAAATGCCTCCGGCACCCCCAGCACCAGTCTTCGACCCGAACGAGACACCAGCGGACCGCCGCCGCAAAGCCATCCTGGCGACCATGACAGACCCGAACATCCCCCCTTCATCCTTCGTACCCGCCTCGACACTTGCCTCACAGGTCAAAACGCAACCGTCTGGACAACGGATACCGGGCACGCAGATCCTGCCGAGCATACCGGACAAGGGCGGGCAAAAGCGAGCTCTGCCATGGGAGGAGGAGGTCGGGTGAGTGGACTGCCCTTGTCGGTCGATCCGCTGGCTGATGTGCAGAAACACGAAGAAGGCAATGCGGACGACGTCGAGCACGAGCACCGTTAGTGACGGGAGCAAGCGAACCAGATCGGCAGGCAGCTCAGCGGGAGGAGTGATGAACATCCAGCAGAAGGTCGTACTGTCGCTGGAACAGCAAAAGGTCCTGTCGTTGGTGGTTGCAGAGGGAAAGAACATTTTCTTCACAGGTAGTGCCGGTAAGTAATTGGTCACCTGCCCTTGTCCCTGCCATGATCAAGCTGATCCACAGGTACCGGTAAATCCGTGCTTCTTCGCGAGATCATCAAAGCGCTGCGGAAAAAGTACGCGACGGCGCCGGATGCTGTCGCAGTCACTGCGTCAACTGGTATAGCCGCCTGCAACATTGGTGGTGTCACTCTGCATTCCTTCGGCGGCGTCGGTCTCGGTATCGAGGACACGAATACCCTCGTTTCGAAGATCAAGAAGAACAAGAAGGCTTCGGCGAGGTGGCTGCGGACCAAGGTTCTCATCGTGGATGAGAGTGAGTTGCTTCCATTCGGGTCCGAGTTGTGATCGCTGTTGACGCTCAGTCTCCATGGTAGACGGTGCTTTGTTTGACAAGCTCTGCAAAATCGGTCAAATGATGCGGAAAACACCGACCAAGCCCTTCGGGGGTATACAGATCATCGCCACGGGAGACTTCTTCCAATTACCTCCAGTCACCAAAGGCAACGCTGTCACACGGTTCTGCTTCGAAGCGGCGACCTGGAATGAAACCATCAACATGTCCGTCAACCTGACCAAGGTGTTCCGACAGAAGGACCAGAGTGAGTCGCTATCGTGCCCTTCCTCGACTTCGTCTCACCCATAGCGTTCGTCGACATGCTCAATGAGATGCGATTTGGCACAATGAAGCAATCGTCCATCGAGGCGTTCCGGCGGCTGTCCCGCGAAATCCATTATACAGACGGCATTAGCGCTACCGAGTTGTTTCCTCGCCGAGAAGACGTAGACAGGTCCAATACATCTCGCCTCAACGCCCTCAACACGAACGGGTGGTCATACAACGCCGTCGACGGCGGCACGGTCGATCCTCTACAACGTGAAAAGCTGCTCAGCAATTTTATGGCGGCGAAGCACATTGTCATTAAGCAAGACGCGCAGGTCATGCTCATCAAGAATATGGATGAGTCGCTGGTGAACGGATCGATGGGGATCGTACAAGGCTTCTGCCACAAACCGCTTTTCGATGTCGACTTTAACGGCAAATGGGTGCGGGAGATGAACATGGATGATCTGAGTGAAGAGGAGAGGGGAAAGAAGGAGAAGGCGAGGGCGTTGATGGAGAGCAAATTATCGAGCACGACCCCGTTGCCGGTTGTCAGATTCAAGGTGCCAGGTGGATTCCGCGATCAAATCATTGACTTCGAGTCTTTCAAGGTGGAGCTGCCGAACGGAGAGGTCCAGGCGTCCAGGACTCAGGTGAGCTCGTCTGAACCAATGGCGGGACCGTATCCTGATTGGCAGCTGCCGCTCATCCTCGCCTGGGCCATGTCGATACACAAGTCTCAGGGGCAGAGTGGGTTGCATGCTAAGAACGCGATATCGTAGGCGGGTGCTGATGCTAGCTCTTGAGCGGGTCAAGGTCGACCTGAGCAAGGTGTTCGAGAAGGGACAAGCCTATGTTGCGTTGTCTCGTGCAACGAGTCTGGATGGTTTACAGGTTCTTGGGTTCAGCGCAAGCAAGGTGAGTGCATGCGCGATGTTCACATGTCTCCCTCCCTGATCTTCTCTCAACGCCCCTTTCCATTGTTCGACTTCTCTCCCACACATGGACCTCCAATTCTGACTGACAAACAGGTTCTCGCCCATCCCAAAGTCAAAGTCTGGTCTCAAAACCTCAAGGACCTGAACACGTGAGGACGGGAAACATACGGACTCCAAGCCCCAACTGTGAAATATCGAACGCGCCAGAATCAGCCACACCACGTAGTCTATCATGTACATACGACCAACCTAGATCAGCTATCCCGTGACGACCAATATCATGCATATGCCCGACCGGCTACGAGCGATGAAGCAGCCGCGCAGGCAAGAAACAATTGACTGCCTGCGGCATCCGACCCTGGAATACAGAAACTGCGGGAGCTGCCCAAAGAGGCAAAGTTGACCAGCTACTGCGTACCTTTGTTGCTGCGGCCTGCGGGTGGGACCCATTTAGGCAACGGGCCGAAAATCCAAGTTCGCAGCAAAGGTGCAGCGTCTTGGCCGAGCGGCAGTAGCAGCTGCAGCGGGTGGGAAGAGGATATGAAGATGGTCGTGTCAATTCATCTCCCATCAACCTTTGATACTCACCACTTCATACCATCACTTCCTTGCCGAGGACCCATTCGTCCTACTCTCAAAATCGACTCGTGACGACCAATATCATGCATATGCCCGACCGGCTACGAGCGATGAAGC
>JAHXHD010001177.1:0-14672 GCA_019857685.1 Papiliotrema terrestris | reverse complement strand
CCTTTCCCCCTTCCCCATAGACCTCGACACGTCGAGGTATTCATGTCCCGCGGTTACTTCGCTTTAGTTTCCACCGAGCCCCTCTCACCCCTTTCCCTCGCCCAGGGGCCATCTCACCCCCTTGCCTCCTGCCCCGACACCTCGTCGACGTTGTCATGTCGCACGGTCCACTCGCTTGGGTTCCCGCGGAGTGGCTGTCAGGCTAGAAGGACAACAGGTGCATGTAGTGGATGAATGATTATGATACTATTGTGGTGCAGACTCTGGTATGTCGATATCCCCTGATCCTAGTTCAACCCGTCTCTTACGCGTCAGCCGGCTTGACCGCTCGCTCGATGCCCTCCGTCGCGCTGAATTCGGCCTTGCGGCACGAAGCGAAGTTGCCCATGCACGTCGGGCAGGTCTTGATGTCGCTGCACGGTCAGCGAGACGATCATAATCTGGGCGGGCAGCGGCAGGTGTGGGGCTCCAGGCTGTGGTGATGGAACTCGGGCGGCTACGGATCGCAGCGAGGAAGATAGGGCGAAAGGCTCGACTCACCCTGTGCAGGACTTTGCGACGCAACCGTTACCCTTGCAGACGGTGCACTCAGCGGTGGGGTTGGCAAGGCATCCGGCGACTTCAGACTTGGCGCAGTCGGCCTGGGCGTCCTGATCGTCAGAGGGACTCGACTGGGGGGAGGGGCAGACTCACGCCGCAGAAGGCGCAGTTCTTGGGATCTCCGGAGCAGGCAGACATTGTAATGTGCTGAAATGTAGGCTGAGAGGTGTGAAAGATGGCTGAGAAGTTGAGCGAAAAATGTCGTTGCAAGTGAGATGGGTAGGACAGGCGGCTTCATCGGTCTCTTATAGCTTGGCGGCGACCTGAAGATGACGAGTCATACGGATATAGCCGATGTGGACGTCAACCAATCATGTCGCACAGGTTGGTCAGCCTGCTTTCGACCGGTGAGGCCGGGACTCTTCCGGGCGGCAGCCGCCGCCGCGGTGTTGCTGCTGCGATCCGGTATTCGCGAGGGCTGCTGTGCTTCCACGGCAGACTGGTGGGCAACAAGGCGCGACGGGGAGGGAGAGAAGCCAAAGCATATCCGAGAGAAGAGGCGAGATACATCCTCTCCAGCCCTTCTCTCCCCCACAGACCCTCTCAATCAAGCGCCCTGGATCCTGCTAAAGAGACAGGGGCATCTCCGGTCATTCGCCCTCTCTTACAATGTAGGACTCTGTATGATATCGCATACGTCGCAATATGCGTCTAGGGATGAAGACATGAGAGCCAAGCAGTCGTGCGTGTCCGAGAGATGAACAGGCCCCCGGCTGCCTCCCGGTCGGGGATGTAACCGGGGTTGACGAGATTTTTCAGGTTCCCTGTCAACAATTCACTCGTCAGCTGACCGCCCCATCCCACTTTCTGTCCACCAAAACCCAGTCACCGCCAGCGCGCTGCGACCGCACTACGTGCGCCCGGATTTACCGGACAACAGCTGCTCCTTCGCTCCCTCAGTGCCAGTCACGGCGCCCCTGTTGCCCCAACGTCTCATCGCTGTCGCGGCGCCGTACCAACAACCTGCTATAAACGGGTGTGCTCCCGGCACGTCATCTTGCCGATCCCAATAGCCACCCGGCCGGCTGCGTGATCCGAGCCGTGTGTATATATCGCCCGTCATCCCCATCACATCATCATGTCGTTTCGCCCAACACGGATACGCTTGCCCCGGTCACACCGCGTAACTCAGTGCCGGTGTCAGTCCCAATCCACATCGAGGTCCTCATCGACGTCCATCAACACCTCCCACCCCAGATCGCCAAATACCACAGCACCCCAAGCCAAGCCATATATCGACCCCCTGCTTCCCCCCGGTTTCACATTCTACAAGAATCATAACAGCTACCCCGTCATCCCCGTCCCCGACCCATCCAGGATGTACGTATCCGACATTCCGCCTCCGAAACTCCCTCGAACCTCCGTCTTCCACTACATCTTTCCGCCAAAACGAAAGGGCACACATTATCGGTACTACCCCGCGACAGATCCGAGGTGCATCGCATATGTCGACGCATTGACGGGCACGGAGCTGTACCGGGACGAGATCCCGGTACGGGCGATGTGGTTGAATGCCGGGCTGAGGAGGCTGGGATTGAAGAAGGGGCAGGTGGTGTGTATATTCGGGATGAACAGCTTGCATTGGATAGAAGCGAATTATGGAGCCCAGGCGGCCGATTTGATCGTCTCGCCTGCAAACTATGGGTAGTGAGTGTGGGCGTGAGAGGGCTCGCGCTTGACTGGGCTGACCACAGCACACCGGAAGAACTGCTGCACCAGCTGCTCGACTCCGGCGCGGTGGCCATCTTTGTCCAGCCCGAGCTCCTGCCCACGCTCGAAAAGGCGATCGAGCTCGCCCCGCCGGATCAGCGCATTCCGGCGAACCGCATCATTCTGCTGTGTGACTACGCCAAGAAGCCCGCGGGCACGCCGTACAAGGCGATCCAGGAGCTATGGCACAAGCAGGCGGTGCCGCGCCAACTCACCGGCGTCGAGGACAAGGACACTGCATACTTGTGTTACTCGAGCGGCACGACCGGCAAGGCGAAAGGTGTAGAGACGAGCCACCACAATATAACGTCTCAGGTGCAGGCGGTCAACACGTCATACGAGAAGCTGGGGGAGCATGATCGGATCCTGGGCGTACTGCCGTTTGGCCATATTTACGGCTTGACGCTTCTGTGTCACCAACCGATGACGACGGGAACGCCGGTGATCGTGCTGCCAAAATTCGATGTGGAAGCGGTGTTCAAGGCAATCCATACTGTGAGTCAGATTGGCCGACCGCGCTGACGGCAGTATGGCATCACCTGGGCATTGGTCGTCCCGCCCATGCTTCTCGCCATGCTGCACTCGCCCTTCTGGAACAAGTACAACACGTCTACTCTCAAAGGCGTTCAAACGGGCGCGGCGCCTTGCTCTGCCGAGCTCATCGAAGCGTTCGAGGCAAAGTTCCCGCATATCAGAATCGCGACCGAATACGGCAAGGCGCCTATCATGCGGCGCGCATGTGTCGTCACTCAGGGGTACGGTCTGACGGAGACATCACCGGTCACGCATGTCATGAACATTGAGGAAGGGCGCGTGCATCGCGGTAAGATCGGCAAGATCATCCCGACCATGCAGGCGAGGATTGTCGATTCTGACACGGGCAAGGACCTTGGTGTGGGCGAACGGGGAGAGTTGTGGGTGCGGGGCACGAGCGTGATGAAGGGTTATTGGAAGAACCCCGAGGCGACCAAGGCGACTTTTGCTCCGGGTGGCTGGTTCAAGACCGGCGATGTGGCGACGGTGGATGAGAACGGATACTTTGCGTAAGTCGCGCAGGCCGTTAGAGGTGAGGGCTGATGTTTAGCATCGTCGACCGTGTCAAAGAGCTCATCAAGTACAAAGGGTACCAAGGTGGGTCTTCGGAGTATTGACCTGGCTGACCCTAGTCCCGCCCGCTGAGCTCGAGTCGCTGCTGCTCACTCACCCACAAGTCGCCGATGCGGGCGTGATAGGCGTATACTCCGAAGCGAAAGCGACCGAGCTGCCGCGAGCATATGTCGTCCCGGCAACGCCGATCGACCAGCTATCCGAAGTGAATCGGAAGGCCCTGGCCAGGGCGATCGGTGAATGGGTTGCATCAAAGGTCTCGCAACACAAGCGTCTCCGTGGAGGGGTCGTGCTGGTTAATGTGATTCCCAAGAGTCCCAGTGGGAAGATTCTGCGCAAGATTTTGCGAGAGCGAGCGAAGAATGAGGAGGTTGAGGAGGTCGAGGACAAGCGCAGGGAGTCGAAGTTGTAGGCATACGAAAGGTCAGAAGTACAGACGAAACCGCTCCATTCACCATGTATAACTCGGGCGGCACGAAGACGGGTTGCTGCCTTGGAGTCAATTCCGAAATCACTTTCAACCGTTCTCGTCAGCTATCTGATGGATGGTCGCTGCCTGGCACATCTGTCGACGAAAGGGGTCGATGAACCTCTGACAACTAGCCCCGGCCGTGATGGTTCTCTCGTTCGACAGGCTGCGAGACCCACATTACCAAGAAAATGGAAATAGTACGATCGCTGATCCTCTCGTCCGCTTGGAGTTTGGGCGAATGACCGGCTGCGATGGGGCGGGCGAGTCACACAAGCTTAATAATCAATCCACTACGGATCCGGTGGCCCGGTCCCGACCTTTTCGGAAATGACCGAGGGCCATTCACCCGTCGCGCCAGTGAAAACCTTTTCGGCGCCGGCATGGCGGAATTCCAGTGGATGTACGCTCCCCCTCCCTTCCCTTGCCATTGCGCATGACCCCAGAGCGTCAGGATCTGACAGCAACGCGGGGTCGCAGGGTAGCAGGTGCGACCGTGTGCAGACGGCTGCTGGTCTTTGCAATACCTGAAGGCTTGACGGTCAATTATTAGTCCGTCCATGCGCTCATCTGTCATCTTGGCCTCACAAGTTGCACCTAATTCGTGCGCCCGCCCACCTCACACACTATGGCGACGCAGACCAGCAAAGAGGACGAAGTCGCGCCTATACCACTCAGTGTCCCCGCCGACCTGAGTGGGAATGGAGGAACACTGGATGAACTACAGAGACAGCTGTCATACCGGAGTCAGCGGGAAGGAGGGCTAGGGAGGCGTTTGACAGAGGGATCGAACGAGAAGGAGCGGGATGTCGAGCCGGAACGACCCGCCGACGAGGAAGACGTCCATGAGGATGATCGTGCGAGCGCTGAACTGTCCCCGCGGGGCCTGCTGACTTGGCAGTCCTCATAGAACAGCCGAAGAACAACATGTGGCTGGTCACGCCGGCGTTGCTGCTGATCACGTTCATCTCCGCGATGGACCAGACGGTAGGTCCTCTCATGTGACGAGATCTGAAGCGCCGGGCTGAGATCTCAGATCATCGCGACAGCCCTGCCGACCATCGCCGGCGAGCTGAATGCGTCCCATGCAGAGTACTCTTGGGTTGGCACAGTAAGCAGAACCAGCGATAGACAGAGTATGAGCTCATCATAGTCGTATCTGCTCGCCCAGACGATCCTGACCCCGATCAACGGCCGTGTGTCAGACATCACCGGTCGAAAGCCACTGCTCTATGCGTCGATCGCGTTTCTCATGGTCTTCTCGGCGCTTTGTGGTGCTGCGCAGAATATCACCTGGTACGCTCGATCCGAACCCGTCCGCGGGGATTGACGGTTTAGGCTCATCGCCGCACGATTCTTTGCAGGCCTAGGAGGCGGATCGATCGTCAGCTTGTCGTGAGTTGGGGACTTGGATGACGAGAACAGGATCTGACAGCAGGATCATTGTCATCTGTACGCCGCCTGATCGTCGACCCGGGCCGCTGCTGACGCTCAGCCGACTTGGTACCGCTGCGCGAGCGGGCAGCCTACCAAGGCTACATGGGCGCTTCTTACGCCTGTGCCGGGGTCCTCGGACCGGTCCTTGGCGGAGTCATCACCCAGAAATCCACCTGGTGAGTACCAAGCCGTTGATGCAGGTCGAAAGCTGAATCGCAGGCGATGGTGTTTCTGTGAGCGCAGTGCCCAGGTCGTTATGGCAGGACTGACGCCAGATCTCAACCTCCCCACTTGCGGGATCGCCCTTGTAATGCTCATCTTCACGCTGAAGCTCAATCGGCCCCGTGGGGCGAGCGCAGCCAGTCTGCGGGCAAACTTCGACTTCCTGGGGCTGTCAGTGTTCTCCGTCGCAGCGATGTGTCTGCCCTAAACTGACAGTCAGGATACTGATCATGGCGGCAGCGGCGCTGCTCGTTGTTGGATTCGCCAACGCCGCTGACTTTGGCTTCGGCCAAGCGAGCTCGTATGCGTTTCTGGCCGTCGGCGGGGCGCTCGCCATCGCCGCGGTGGTCCACTCGCTCACTACGAAACGTAATGCCATCTTTCCGCGGGTATGTGCGGCCGGGGTCCGAGCGATCGACGTCCGCTGACCCTCAGCAAATGCTGCGGAATCGCACGGCAATGTTCTTCACCTTCGGGTCGTTTATGAACAGCCTGATCTTCATGCCCGCCAACTTCCTGCTGCCGCAGTATTTCCAAGGCGTGCGTCCGACCTGCGCACGCGAGACCAGAGCCCATACTGACAGCAGGTGCGGGGGTTCGACTCGCTCAAATCCGGCGAGGCGATTATCCCCTTCTCCATCAGCACCGCCCTCTTGAGCATCGTGGCTGGGCAACTGACCACCCGGCTGGGTCTGGTCCGCTCCCTTATCTGGACGGGCTTCAGTCTCACCTGCCTCGGCTATGGCCTCTTCTACGCCCTCCTCACCGAAAACGCCTCATTTGCGACCTCGCTCGGCATACAAGTCATCCCCGCCGCGGGCGTCGGCCTGTCGATCCAGACGCCCATGCTTGTCCTGCAGGCGGCGCTCAAGCCGGAAGACATGGCAGCGAGCATGTCTGCATGGGTGCTGATCCGGTCGATTGGCGCCGCGGTGGGCTTCGCCGTGTTCACGGCGCTGCTGAATCAGGATATGCGGAACAACTTTGAGAAGATCGACGGGTATGGAGTCGCGTTTGACGTGCCGAAGAGTCTGGAGGGGTATCGCCGGCTGCAGGATCTGCAGCCGGGTCTGAAGGAGCAGGTGATGAAGGCCTTTGCCAACTCATTCCGGGTGAATCTGAGACACTGCTTGGGTCCGAGGTGCATCAAGGCTGACTCCAGCTCTGCTGGATAATCGGTTGTGGCTTGCTAGGCGCGGCCCTCCTCGTCAGCCCCCCTGGCTCTCGCTCGTTGTATCGCTGATACCCAGCTCACACTATGGACCAAGTCGTATTCGCTGGACCGGACGGACGGCCCTCCAGCCCGCCGCGCTCCCGACACCAGACCGGACCTAAACCGCCAGGACTCGGTCATCTCTGCACATGTGTAGTCATAGCAATGTGTACGCTGTATCTGTATCGTCATATAATACTGCATCCGGCAACCGCCATCTACCGAATCTATAGTCTGTCGCTTTACAACGTATCCAAGTCATCATTCAATCGTTGAGCATTCAGTGGTCGTGATTCACATCGTACCCGCCACCGTCCCACCGCTCTCGTCCTCTTGCAGAGTCTCCTCCGCCGTACTCTTGGTCCATCTATCAGGCACAGAGGGGAAGTAGAACTTCTCCATCGCGGTCCTGAATCGCGTTTTGTCTGCGAGTGAGCGCGCGCGGACCCAAGCTTTTCACAACTCACATTGTTTGGGAGTAACGATAGTTGGCTCTCCCTTGCCTCCGCCGAGAAACGTCGAGTCCTTCACCCAACTCTCGAGCTTCTTATCCCTGGACATGAGCTACGAACACCGGCTAGGACACAGAACGTACCAGGTGAAGGTCCGGATGTAGTCGACGATACCCACAACAAGCTCGTGCTTGTCAGAGTCCACGCCGACAACCAGCGAGTAATCCATCACATTGAGGTTGGAAAGGAACAGCGCTGCCGTCAGGATGGTTCGCGCTGGCCACAGCCGCAACGCACTGTCGTTGAACAAGGCTGAGCGCAGAATTCGCTTCGAATGCTCGCGCAGATACAGCGGGTGTTTATAGACGACTGGACGTCAGCTCGCATACCTGCATTATCCCAGCAACTCACGCTCCATCAGGTTCTCGTCCAGTCTACTGGTCAGCGCGCGAGTTACGAGGCCCGTCTGCAAACTACTCACAGGACCTCGTTGACCCGTCCGGTCGGCTGGATCAGCCTGTTCCGCGTGCTCCCCTTGAGATCGTAAATCTGATCAATCAGCTGAGGCTCCCCCTTTAAAGGCTCACCTTAGAGAAGCGCCTCTCGTAAAACAGATTCTCCATGACGAGCACATTCATCTTCATCGCTCTGCCCGTAATGGCGTTCCTGTACCCGATCTTGAAGAAGCCATAAATCTTCGCCAGAGCAGTTGGCCGCTGTGTGTCAGCCATGCCCAGCCCCCGGACACGGTGAACTCGCCTGGCCCTGTATCGCGTTTTTCGTGTACTCAAAGTATGCCGGGGCGAATTTGGTCAGAGCGTCCATTTCCAGCCTCGAAATCTCCTTGGCGATAAACCGGTCATCTGCCGTGAGCCATCTTCCTTCCTGGTCAGGCACGACCCACCCTTGGTCTTCAAGAAGGCGCTTCCAGATTTACCGCCCGCGGCGTCAAACGAGACACATCTCGCCAGACTCTCCACAAACTGATCTTCGCATTCGCACGCCGCCCGCAGCGCCGCAAACCGCTCAGCGAAGAAGAGCCTGCAATGTATGGTGGACGCGCCGGACTCAAAGTCTGCCGTCAGCGCAGTCTACCTCTTTCAACCACTCGCTCGCACTCACCATACTTGAGATGCGTCCCGCCTTCGTGCTTGCTCGGCTCATCCGTGTCCATCGCCTCATCGAGCGATACAATGTCCCACGTGGACGCTCGGTCGCTCGGCATCGTGTCCTCTGGCATAAACGTCTCGACCTTGCGGCTTGTCTGGAACCGGTTATTGCGCATCTTATCGCGGTACGGCTTGGCGCTGAGCGTGAAAGCTATGATGCTGGTCGGCTCGTTTTCGCGGATGATGACCCGCGAGTCGGTGAACAGGTGCTCCGCCGCGGACAGGGGGTACTCGAGCGGGGAGTAGTCGCCCGCCCGGAACGCCCACAAACCGGTGAGCGTCTTTAGGATGCTAGACCGCTCGCCTCCCGAGCTCATCTCGCCCTCTGACATCTGGCTGACCTGGCCCAGCTCGTTACGGGCCGACTCATCCGCGGTCAAAACGCCGGTATCCGCCGAGGGCTGGGTGGTAGCCGGCACGCTGGGCAACGGCGCGCACGTCTCGAACTGTGGCAGCTCAATTTGTAGTCGGTCTGTGAACGACAGCTCTGAGCGGCCCTCGCTGAGGATCGATGGCGCGTTGACCGAAGATCCCGACGCCGATATGGGGATACCGCCAGCCTCTGCGGAGGTCGCGACGGTCTCCATCGATGTACTAGGCTGGACAGGCACTGCGAGGGAGGCTGACCCAGACGCAGGCATCTCGGCAGCTTTGGCGGGGGAGGCCTCTTTGACTGACTTGCGGTGCTTGACCGGTGAGCTCGACTTGCGCCGTACTTTCGGGCCCGCTGGAGCGTTGCCGTCCGCGTATGACTCTGCCGAGTCCTCCGACCCCACATCGTCTTCCTCGTTGTCCGCTTCCGAGGACGCGCTGTCCGACTCGTCCCTGAACGCATCGCGCACATTGTTGAACACCTGCACTTTTGCCTTGGTGGCTGAGACCGGCCGCGCCCGCTTGCTGCGCACCACGGCATTCCGCCTCGCTCGTTGTCGGTCGGCCTCTTCGGACAAGCGATCAAAGTGTCGAGCGATAGACGTGACGCGGCTCGAGCCGAATGTGCGCCTGGCTCCAGTGCGCAGAAGGCCTGACGGCAGGCGGTCGGCTGACCCGTCATTCGAGCGAGTCGCTTTGCCTTTCCCGGCGATCCGCGGCTTATCTGCGCCTCGCGATGGACCTGCGAGGGCTTGACGCTCAGGCGAAGTCCGCCGCGATTGGGCGGGCGAGGACGGCACGGTGACCGGTCTCGACCTTGAATGCCTGTCTGGCACGCCAAGCGATCGTCGACCATAGGCCGAGGGAATCCTCGACGCATTCGCAGCGTAGCTTCGATCGCCATCGGACAGCAGGCCCGGCTTTGAAATCTCTCGCTGTCGCGTCGGCGGCTGCTCGGTCCGACCACGGCGCAGTCGTGGGGGTGCTTTCAGCCCGATATCGCTATCCGACTCGTGATGTTCCGGTCCACGGTGATTGCGTTTATTTGCACCGGCCGATCTGGGCCGTTCGATATGCGCCGCCAGAGTCGCTTCGAATGGACCGCGGGAGCTTTCGTGCTGAAAGCGTTTGACCATGTCCGCGACGCTGCAGTCAGCTACGGCTATCACGAGGCGCCTACCTTGGAGTCGGCCTGCTCCGCCGAGGCAGCCTGGAGACAAAGCCTTGGGCGTCGCTATCCATCCCGCTCGACTCGACGGTGTCGCCTACAGGCGGTCGGAGGAGCTGGATCGAAGAGGACAGATTTTGCCTTGGATGCGCCGAGATGGTCGAGTCAGAATCATACTCGTGTTCGGGAGAATGAGACTGAGACATGGGGTTCTTGACCGGTGAGCAAATGCCCGCAATGGGCGTTACCCCGTCATCTGGCGATTGGATGGACTGGGCGTCGTCGCATTGTAGAGCAAGCGATGGGGGGTGCTCCTCCGTTGGTGTGGGCGTCTCGGTTGACGATGGGCCCGATTCGCCTGCATTTGTCTCCTTCTCGTCTGCCTCGGAGACAGTCATTCCCGCGACATTGCGGTCAAGAGAATTGAACACGTCCTGGCTGGCAAACAGACGCTTGAGGTGTGTCGCTGTCACTGTTCTTAGCTGTGCCCCGACGTCTCGACTTACTTCTCCTTAAATCCTTCTCCGACGGCATGAACGCTTTTTCGACTTCAGCAAAGTCGGTGCTGATGTTAGCTCTGCCGTCAGTGAGGACGACGACTTACTCCCACTGCACGACCTTGTCTTGCAGCGTCCTCAAGACAGTGTTCAGCGCCAAAACATCCGTCATCGGCGTGAGCTTGTACGTCCTGTTCAGCAGGTTGACCATCTCCTCGCGGTCCGCCACCGCGCGGGAGAGCATCCCGTCGAGTGCGGCCCGTAACAAGGTGATCTGCCATCAGCTCCCTGACGCCCATGGTGCGCACCTTTTCCGGCTGAATAATCTCATAATCGAAACTCCTCAACCTGAACAAGATCGAGTCGAAGAACGCGGCGTTCTTGTGCAAGGCGCTCTCGTACTCTCGGTTCTTCAACACCACCTTGGTTTCCGCCTTGACTTGGAGCAAGATCGACGGGCGATGCGGCTCGAACAACTCGATCTTTTCGTTGTGGATCCGGATGGCCAGGTTGCGAAAGGCAAAGTATCTGATCTGGTCGCGGTAGGCGTCGTGCGGGCAGGCGAAGCCGGCCGAGCATTCTGGCGGGTAGAAGCAGTGCTCCAGGTAGGCGCCCCACGACATCTTCCACGTCTCCTCGCGGATGATGGTTGTCGGCGATGGGGTAGCGCAGAGTCGGCAATAGCTCCACGTGATAATCTGATCCTCGTGGCCGGGCGATGGGCATGGAAACTGGTCCATCGCAATCTGCAGCCGCCTGTCGGCATGGACGAGAAGCTGAAAGTGGAACAGCAATAACCTCTCGCATGTCGGCTTGGAGCACCGCTTCGCTGCGTCGGAAGTGAGATGCTCGAGGAACTGGCCGACGGTCATGTCGTCTGGCTGGTAAAAGTTGATTGCCTGCAACGTCGGCTCCACGCACGGCTTCTCGGCGCCTTCGCACCCCAGCGAGAAAAGATACACGATCCCTTGAAAGTCTTCCGGCCGAAGAGAGGGGGCGTAGCGACGGGTGTACCACTGCCACAGCTTCAGCTGCTCCGCGTGGTCGTGTTCCACCTGCGCCAGCGTACTTTCGCGAGCGATCTCTTCCGGGTTGCGGAGCACGCGGTACGGATCCCGCACGACGTCCTTGCCGGTGATCGTAGCAGCGGGAACGGCGCTCATTGCGGCACTGCTGGGGATGTCCGATCTGACCGAGTCGGTCTTTTCCATGGCCACCGGTGCAGGCGTTGGGTCGGGCTCAGTAGAGGCTGATCGGACCATCTCGGCAGCTTTCGTCTCGGCCTCCAGAATCTGCGCCGCCTCTTCGTCCTCGAGATTGCGTCGTAAGGTGCTGAGCGTCCGGTCGAGTTCGGCCATCCTGGCCAGCGGAGCCGGTGGGGGGAAGCGAATCGCCGCAGAGGCGGAAAGCGCCGTGGTCAGGTATGGCTCGAGCGAGCGAGCGATCTCCTTCGTTCGTCCTGCAGCTTCGATGCGTTGCAGCTGCCTCTCTTCGTCTTCTTCGGCAACGGACTTTGGCGTGGGCGGAACGTCGGCAGCTTTCCGCTCGTCGTCGTCGAGCAACTTGTCGAGCAACTCCCTGTACTCCTGCGGCATGGCTGGATGAGGCGGTAAGATGTTGTGCTCGTCGTTGTAGAGGATGATCTCGTTGCGCATATGGCAAGCGACCAGCGCCATAAAGTCGGTCACGACTTTGACCTTGCGCAGCGTTGTCAAGTCGCCTCCACGTAGGATAAGCGTACACCCGTAGTCCCGGTGACACCCCTCGAACCGCATTAAAGTCTTTCGTCGTCCAGGTATAAGCACGTGCTCGAACGACTGGATCTGGAACTCGGCACATCGACCGAGTCGCGGCTCGAGCGCGAGCCGATCCATCGAAGCGACCACGTCGGCTTGGGTGCACCGTGCCACTTGGTGAACCGCCGACAGCTTGACACTTCGCGCAACGGCGATATTTGCCTCGAGCAGGTAGTCGAGCGCGATCCGCGAGACGGCTTTTTGGACCAGAACGATATGAGGCCGTACATCGATGATCCGCCTGCTGAGCAGCCGCAGGTAATCCTTCTCCTGCGCTAGGATCGGGTCCAGCGACATGAACTGGTTGTCGACCCGGTGATAGTCAATCGGGAAGGCGACGACCATGATACGAGGATTGACCAGTCGCCGCGGCATCGCCTTGTGCGCAACATTCTTGGTGATGACGATCCCGTCGACGTACTCGGAATCGGCAATCCTGCCTCCCGGAACCTTTTTGATTTTGACGTAGGCGCGGACGTCTATCGAGTCGCCTGCGCGCACATTCGGCGAGAGCGATGTCGACACCTTGAGCAGAAGACGGCTGAGTGTCGAGTGCCACTCCCTGGGATTGGGTAATCCCGCTCGAGAGATGGCCTGCTGCAGCATCGTGTTGAAATGCTGCAAGCTTGCCCCGGACAAGATTTCGGGTCTCTGGGCAAACGAATGCGATCTCGCTCGCCATAGACCCTCTGTCTTCTCCGTGTCAAGCAGGGCTGTCAGCCCTCCTTGACTCGCTCGTGAGCTGAGCCGCGTTCGCAGGCCGATCAGCGGCGCGTTCGAGTCAACTCTGCCTAGCATGAGGCGTGCATCCACGCCGCCGTCGGTTGAGATCGTGTCGGAGCGCGGGAACTCGACACGTCGCGGTCCTGGACGGTCGTTTGCGTCGGGACTAGGCAGGAGCGGGCTGCCTGGACTCGCCGAAACCTCATCCTCGCCGTCTTGCACGTCCTCGCTCTTCGCGTCGTCGTCCATCGGTCGACGGAATGGTGCGGCGGTGTTTGGCCGAATGTCCCAGTCTTCGTCGTCCGAGCCGCCGTTCGGGGTGTACGGCCTGTCATCGTCCTGCCTCCACCTCGGCGGCACATTGCTCTCGTCAATCGCGGTCAAGCTCTCATTCGGATGAGACGTGAACAGCTGACTCGCGGCGAAGGGAGATTTCGCATAGGGAATCTCGGGCGATATGGCGGCCGCCTCGAGGAACGCTCGACCCGATATGCTCGGCATGCGAACCGATGTCGAGACCGAGTTGATGGACCGTCTGTCGTCCTCATCATCGTCGCGGTACTCTTCCATGATCTTGAGACAGAGGTTGCAGACCCGCACCGCTCCTTCTTGGCCGAAACGACGCGCACCGATGATGTTGGATGCGCATCGGCTGCAGAAGATCTGCCCGCAGATCCGACAATGGTGTTTCCTCCTCCATGCGGTAAAGGTCTGAGATCAGCTCGGGTCTTGGTGCGCGACATACCGATTTGCAGTCATAACACTCCTTGCAGTGTTCATCCGCCATCCAGTAATGCTTGCTCAGCCCTTCTCCCCTCATTCGCCGGATCAGCCTGCTGACGCTGTCGGACTTTTTGACAAAGCCGATACTCCTCACGCTCCGCGTGTCGTCGGCCGGGAGCGGAAAGCCAGGCACGTAGGACGCATTTTGACTGAGCTCAGCGTTGGTAGCGATCATGACTGATAGCGAGATCGACGACGGCGAGTCGGGGATAGTCGCGATGGACGACCGTCGTAGGCGCACCGCCGGGTTAAGCGCGGAAGAAGAACGAAGAGTGGAGACAGGGGACGGGGCGAAATGGGCGCGGTGAGCTGCGCGTAGAGGGGCTTGAGGGGTTGTTATATCATCACCTATGGCTGAAATCGACTTGGTCGCCTGCACCGTAGTCGTCACGCTCGTCACTGGTGAGATTGTGACTTGAGCCGGCGCCGCACCGCTGGGTCGCCATTGCCGCTCGCCGGGTGGGACGAGTCGCTTTGATGGAACGGCCGAGGGGGCGAAGGATGGAGCCGTGATAGAGCTGCTAGCGGATGAAGCTCCCGGTACCTTGAGCGGCTTGGATTGCGAGTTGGACGTCTGCGCGGGGGAAGGGCGAGAGGGCACCGTTTCCTCTGGGATTGTGATGGTGAGAGGGCTAGGGCCGATGGCTACAGGCCCAGTAGATTGTCGCCGGGCATTTCGACGTCGCTCAGCTTCGACAATGGCCTGCGCTTCTGTCGGTTGACCCGGTGCTGAAACCTGTCGCTGGGGGTCGGGAGCTAGAGCCGGCACAGCTGCCGACCCTTTATCTGCTTTCGGAACGTTCGCTGTCGCGGCCTGAGCGGGGGCCGACGAGGTGAAGGTGCTCTTGACTTTCGAGAGGAGAGCTGGTAGAAGGCCGGGCTCGAGCTCATCCTCGAACGCGTTGGGAAAGGTCGTGAGTGAGGCGGTGGGGGAAGCACGAGTCGAGCCGGGTG
>JAHXHD010001175.1:0-16921 GCA_019857685.1 Papiliotrema terrestris | reverse complement strand
GCTGACCGACCGTCCTCCCAGTCTTTCTCTCAGGAGCATATGGCCCCGGGTTCGCAGCTGGACCATCCGAGCCCACTTGGTCGCCAGATTACGACAAGACAAGCGCCTCGCGCTGACGCCAGATGCTCCAAGTCTTCGACTCCTGGGCCGGCGAGCTCACGCCACACCACTTCCAAACCTTCGCCCTCCCCGCCGCCTTGCACATCTCCAAGAAGGTCCACGCGGCGCTCGCGTCGCTCGGCCACCCCGGCGTCAAGATCACCTTGTTCCCGAAGGGAGTGCATGCCCCGTCCTCCCTTTCGCGCCTGTCCGACCCCGCCGAGACCGGCTACGCGACCATCGGCCTCGACTGGCAAGTCGACCCCGTCGAGGTCCGGTCCATCGTCGGGCAGCGGGTCAACCTCCAGGGAAACTTCGACCCGGTGGTCCTGTACGGCGGCAAGGAGGGCATCGAGGCCGAGGTGAAGCGCGTGTGTGGGCGGTTCAAGCAGGCTGGTGGCGGATGGATCGCGAACCTGGGCCATGGGATCACGCCGGGGGTCAAGCCGGAGGATATGGGCTGGTTCTTGGACTGCGTGCACAAGTACTCGGTCAGGGACTGAGAAGCGTGCTCTGACGGCGCGAAGGTGAAGCGTGGGGCGGGTGGAGCGCATGGTATACAGTAGGAGGCGCGGGGCAATACGCCGATCCGCCTTTGCGGGTCTGAAGGCCAGGGAGGGATGCGGCGAAAGGAAAGAAGCGATATGACGCACCTGCGGATGGCCGACGAAAAAGCCATAGACAGACGACCCATGCATCCCTCCACTCAGTCGTGTCCGGCGGTCGGCTTGTTTCCTTTGACAAATGCGAGCGGGGCAAAGACAGACTGGTGCGATGCTGCTGGCAGAATAATCCACTTCCCCAGCTGGCGAGCACAAGCACCAGCCAGCGCATGAAACCCATGCATGTCTTCTTACAGTGTACGGACATCTACCCCCTCAGCGTGCGATCTAACGTTGCTCGTGCACCCGCGAAACCCCAAAGTATCGGCCACGACTGATCTCGCCTAGCCAAGAAGACCCTTCGGAGCGGGGATCTTCTGCTCGCCCTCGGACGTCTGCCGTCAGCACCTGTTCACCTCGTCTCCCTTTTTTCCCGGTGTACTCACGACGTAACATGCATGCAGACCGCCATCAACGAGGAAGTCTGTTCCGTTGACGTAGCTCGAATCGTCCGAAGCGACTGCGAGTCAGCACGTCGCCCTCAATCTTTGCGTCCTGTTCTTCGAGAACGCGCTGCGAACACGTGGCCCGAGCCTCGGAGCCAAGTGGTCCACGTTCTGCAGGGACTCACGGAAGACGACCGCCTTGGCCTGCTCGACAGCCTCGCCAAATCGGCCCATGGGGTTATGGATCATCCGCCTGTTGAGCTTTTCGGGCGTGTTCAGGAAGTCCATGAGCAGGGGCGTTCGGATCGGGCCGCTGCGATGAGTATCTCCCCGGACGAAAAAAGTGCTTCGACCCACGGGCAGAGGGCGTTGAAGCGGATGCCTTCGCGGGCGTGGACCATGGCGAGTTCGCGGGTCATGGCGAGGACGGCGCCCTTCGAGGCAGTGTCTGCGGGTCAGCCGGTGCAAGTTGAGGCCCAGCCCTGGACGACTCACAGGCAAGCTGGGGAGTCGCAGCACCGAGGATGGCGACGAACGAGGCGACGTTGATGATGCTTCCGCCGGCCTGCAGTCCCTTCTCCGGCTCGGCCTTGTTCTACGCGTCAGCGGAGGACCGACGCCATGCTCGAGCTTACGTTTCGCATCGCCAGCACACCATGCTTGCAGCCGTACCACACGCCCTTGACGTTGATGTTCTGCGTCAGGTCCCAGATCTTCTCCTCGGTGTTGACTGCGTCGTCGTCGCTGTTGTCAGCGCGGCCCACTTTCAGCCAGCTGGGCACCGATCAACGATCACGGCGTCCCAGCTGGGGGCCGAGACAGACGGGGAGTAAGTGGGAGCAGGGGGGATGCAGGAGTGGGACCGTCCGAGTGCCCAGAGAGAAGGGACTCACGCTGGGTGCATGATACCAGCGTTGTTGAACTGCGATCAGTCCAAATCCACCACCGAGCAACCGATGATAGACGCACCAACACGTCCAAGCGCCCGAACTTGTCTACCGCCGAGTCGATCATCGCCTTGACCTCGCTCTCTTTGCTCACGTCGCACTTGACACCGACCGCCTCGGCAGAGGGGAACTTGTCATTGATCAGCTGCGCGGCTTTGGCGATCGTGTCCGGGTTGATATCGCCCAAGACGAGCCGTGCGCCCTCGGCTGCGAATTGCAAGGCGGTCTCGAGGCCGATACCACTGTGAGGCGAAGGGGTGTATCGACACGGTCACGATGAGAGAGTCGGAACACGCGTTGTGGGATATTGGATTGTGGTAGTGACACGACGCGAGGAGGTGAGCGGTTATCTAGCGGTGTGTGGTGTTGACATACGACCCGGCGCCGGTGATCACGCAGACCTGCTTGTCAGCGTAGTCCTCGGCATGAGCTCGCCAGCTCACCTTGTTCTCGAGTCGGAGTCGCGCGGCCATGTTGCTAATGGTGTTCGTGAGTGATGATATGTATGAAGATGCACACAGAACAGAGTCGAAGATTGGGTGGTGACGGAGGTGGACGATGGCATGCCTCGGTTGTCGGCACTCGCTTAACTCGCTTAATCACCGCTCTACCACCGACGACGTCCCTCCGGTGGCAGCATTATACGTGCATTCAAGCTGGGAATATCGAGCTATCGCTACATGTGGATCGTTGTCTTGCTCTGAAGCAGGCCCCTCATCCGCTCTCTCTGTGTGTTTCCAGCATTCATCCCGTGTGGGTCCTGCCTGGCCGCATCATCCCATGCCCCCTCACATGAAACGGTCAATCGTGTCCACATGCCTCTCCAACTTAGCCCATCCGCCTACCTCTCCTCCTGGTCCGCCTACTATCCCCATGAAGGCCTTCAATCCGCTACTGTTTCTTCCCCTCCGGCTCATCCTGCAAGGCTCGAGGGCTCTTTGCCCTCAACCAGGGCCCGAACTTGTACAGCAGGAACCTGGAGTCAGAGAAGTTACGACCTTCGAGCATGCTGCGCCGCGTGGACCGAGGCCAGTGTCGGTTGAGTCGACTTACGGGATGGGGATGAATAGAACCGTCAAGAAGCCCAGGAGACTGTTTCCCCAGTCAATGCCGAGGTTGACGAACAGTCCATGTGCCGCGAGCGGCATGCCCGCGCCCATCATACTTCGGAAGAAGTCGTTCGACGCGAGGACGGAGGCGGCGTACTCGGGGTAGGCTGCAAGTCAGCGCATGGAATCAACCCGAGGTCTACTGCAGGGAGCTGACCATGCGGGAGGTACGTCAAGAACGGCATGAACCTGCAATCAGCCTCGTCCGCCACCCATCTGATCTCCCGCGCTGTCTCGGACATGAACGCGCGAAGCGGATGACCACTCACATCCACGTTGTGCCCATCCCGAAAGCCAGGGCAGACAACACCGGGGCGATCCAATGCGTCCGGTTGGCGGACCACGCGAACCAGAAGAGCGAGATGGGGAAGCAGAACGCCGCGGCCATGGACATGGGCAGCCGGTCTTCCGGCGCGACCTTGTGGTTCTGTTTCTGGTACTTCTTCTCGAAGTACAGGCTGGAAATCAGTACGAGGTAGAATCAAAGGAGCGGAGGGGTTCACCGGTTCCAGAGGGCGTAGCCTAGGTAACTGAAAATGGCGCCGACCAGCAGAGCGGCGAATGGCAGGGACGAGATGCCCAAAGACCACCCGTATCCCTCCGCGTAGACGATCGGGTACGACTCGAAGTAGCTGTAGAGAACGGCATAGATGAGGCCGATGTAACTGTTCGTGAGCGAGAGGTGCAATAGCCGGCGGGGTGGAGGGCTCACAGGTCGATAGCCAAGACGATCGGCTCGGTGAAAGTGAGGCTGAACGGCCGGATGAGCGTCATCTTGACAATCTCTCCACCGGTCATCTGGTCCTGCGAGATCTCCGCCAGCGCCTTGAGGTTCGGGTTGCCCGTCAACTTGCGGAGTCGCTTCGCCCTTCGGAGGAGGATCGTTCCAGCCGAGGTCTCCGGCAGAGTGAAGATCAACAACACCAGCGTGAACCCGCTCAGCCACAACATCTCCCAGAACGCCCACCGCCAGCCCTTGTACTGGACCGCGAAACCCGAGATGATCGGCGCGACGGCGGGGGCGGCTCCGGCCGAGAGGCCGTATAGCCCCATGGCGTAGGGCACCTTGTGCGGCATGAACACGTCCTGGATGGACGCGCCACCGGTGGCGAGGGGCGGGGAACCCACGAAACCCGCGAGGAAGCGCAGGATCGCGAAGCCGGCAAAGTTGGTCACGAGCGCGGTGGGCACTTGGAGGACGCAGAAGAGCGCGAGGGTGATGATGTAGGGGATTGTGCGCCCCACGGCGGGGATCTCGGTCATGGGCGAGAGGAAGAGGGGGCCGATGCCGTACCCGGCCACGAAGAGCGATATGCCCAGGGTGGAGGTCACTTGGCCGACGCCGAAGTACTGCGCGCCGATCTGCACGCCTGGGCTGTGGGTCAGCGGTGAGATCCACGAACGGAGTGGAGAGTAAGTAGGGCAGAAGATGCGGACTCACCTCCAGATGGAGCTGCCCATGTACACGGAAGAGGTCATGAGCATGATGCAGACGGTCAACCAGCACTTCTTTGGCAGTGACCTGGAGTCAGCTCGGTCGTTCCCGCGTGCATGATCTAGTGTGAAGGGTCGTGCCTGCCCCTGAGTAGGCAGACACCCCTCCGCCTGCTCCCTCGACCCCATCATGGGGTTCTCTCTTCCTTCTCACCCCCGGCAGTGAGGTTTGCTTTCCCGCACTCACCAGTTGATCGGGTTCTCCTCGTCGTCCACCCCATACCACGTGATGATGTTCGGATCCTGCATCATCTCCCGCATCTTCTCTGGGGGTATCCCTTGCGCGCCCTGCCTGGCAAGGATGGCCTCTTCAACCACCAGCGTGGCCTGCGAGTCCTCGCTGGGGGCGCGACCGAACGACTCATCGCCCCCGGGGGCGAGATGCCGATCGTGGAATGCGTTCGGGCTGCCAGATTCGGTCCGCTCAGCGCGGGGGTGGGTCACGTTGTTGGAGGTGTCATCGTTGCCGTTGTCTCCACCGCTAGTCGCGTTATCATTGTTGCCGCGGTTGCTCGTGTCGCTGTTCGACCGCTTCTTCTCTGCCAGACGGTATCGCTCCGGCAGCACAAAGCCTGGTCGTTCGTCCGGGTACAGCAGGACCTTGTTGCGCGTCACTGCCCGGAGCAGCTGTCCCGCGAACTGCTGTTAGCTCTTGCACGCGCCAAGGCACCCGTGCTGCTCACAGATTCTCGCAACGTGTCCATGGTGGGTGACTACCAGTATCGGATCAGTGAGGGGCGATGATCTGGTGCTGGGCCAACGAGAGGTAATGTATATCCAACATTTGCTTCTCCCACCTCGCACCGACCGCAAAAGCCCACGCGGTCCATGACAATGCACCCGACGGCGGTCACGTCACGACTGCATCAACATAACGACACGTCCGAGACGATGGCGATGTCAGAAGAACGTCGGTGAACAGTGGGGCTTGGCGTTTGAGCCGAAAATGGACCAGAGGCAATGACGCACCGCGATTTCTAGCCGGATTCCACTCACCCCATCGATCGATCGCCATCATCCGCCATTACCGGCGGTACGGGCGGAGACCCTGCATGTGATCCCACACGTGGCCCGTCGAGCTGGGGGTCGGGCTGAGCAGGGCCAGGCACAGGCATTTGTTCGATCGAAGTAAGGAACTTGTGCGGCCTGGTGGGTTCAGCACTCGCTTCTGGACTCCTCATGTCCATTGCCAGTCGATCTAGCCGCGGTAGACACGATCTACTGTTCTGAAATTCAAGAACATCATTCCGGACTCTTTGTTGCCGTTTGAGATCCACGTACAGCCCATGGTGTATGCATCTACGTCATGAATCACTCTACTAAGCCTTCAGCTGCGCTACGGCCGGGAGACCGCGCTCCCTCCTGCTGTCCAGGTCATCCGGTGGAAACTCCGCACCCGCCTCGACCTTCTTCTCCGAGTCGCTGTCAGGCGAGACTGTGCTCGACCCCTCCTCCACCTTCTCTGCCAGCTCGTCCTCCCCGTGCTTGAGCTTCCAGCGGCGCATGTACCACACCCCAAACATGAGTATCGCCCACATCGAAAACTCAAACACCGTCGCGGCGGGGTATCCCTGCGGGAACCTCGGGGCTTGGACCGTCGGGAACGTGAACAGCGGGACCCAGATCTGAGAGCAGAATCCCAGGGTCATCATGCTCGAGATGACAAGCCCGCGCTCGCCGTACGACTCCTTGAGTTGGGTGTTGACGAAAGAGTACAGGATCGGCGAGGCCATGCCGGAGAAGCCGCCGGCGTAGAAGGCGAAGAACTTGAGGCCGTCGGGAACGTACCACACCGAGAGGATGATGCAGGCGGTGAAGACGAAGGAGGCCTGGAAGGAGAAGAGCGCGCGGACGGAGATGACGCCCGCGAGGGTCGTGCCGAGCCAGGAGGACAGCGCACGGAGGAGGTCGATGAAGGTCGGGAGGATGTTGCGCAGGGAGATGGAATAGTTCTCGGCCTTAAGCCATAGGCCCATGTATCCCGTCCAGTAGTGCGCCTGCACCAGCATGCTGCCATCAGACAAGCTCATGGTTGGTGTGTAGAGTGGGATACACACATGTAGCATGAGACGGCGATCCACCACATGGGACGCGAGAGAGTGTACTTGAAGGTCTTCCAGGTGATACCCTCGTTCTCGACGTGGTGGATCCGCTTGACGGCGATTGCGTGTTCTTCCTCGGTCATCCACCATCGGCGCGGCGAAGAGGGGAGACCGGGCCAGAAGATGTATCCGAGAGAGACAAGCGGGAGAGTGATGATTCCCTCTGCGGGTCAGCTCAAGCCGTTACCGGTCACGAGTCACTCGCGGACGAGGAAAAGCCATCGCCACCCCGCTCGACCGGCAGCTCCATCAAGACCCCGGTAGATCGCGGCTTGGAGGTACCCGCTGAACATGGACCCGCACGCGTTGCCCATGAACCATGTGCCGGCGCGCTTGAACAGCTCGTCGTTCTTGTACCACGAGCCCACTGCCGTCAGCTCGAAGCACCGTGAGGTGTGTCGCGACTTGCGAATCAGGTGGGTGCCGCCGAAGGACGACGCCTCGAGGAAGCCCGTGATCGCTCGCAGGAGGTACAGGTGCCAGTTCTTCGTCACGGACGATTGCGCAAACGCAATGATAGCCCAGAAGATCTGCAGAGTCGGTAACAGCCAGATGGCGATCTTCGGCTTGGTCTGGAGCGTCATAAGCGGGATCTGACCCAAGACATATGCCGTGTTGTCTACGCTTTCAGCGGACTGCGCATGATGTGCCGCAGTTCGGGTGGCCAACTCACAAGCGACGTTGTAGTAGTTCAGCTCGTTCCCGTACGCTCCGAGATCCTCGCGCATGCCCGAGATGAAGGCATTGGTGATGTTCTGCTGACCGAGGAAGCTGCACTGATCAGCTTCGCGTCACAACGCACCGGGGATCAACGCCGCGGAACCGAGGAGCAAGAAAGCGAGAGCCAAACGTCGAGACACCGACAGGCCACTCACCGGCAGAAGACTGACGGTCAGCATAGCTCGTCACGCGGCATGATTCACACTCACAACTGAGGCAGCCGAAGACCAAGATGGCGAGGTCGAGCTTGCGGAGCAGCCTGCGCTCTTCCTTCGGATAATGGCTGGGGTACCAGTCAAAGACCGACTTGACAATCACGACGATCCGATTATCCGTGAATCCCATCCTGCTTCGAGTCGTTCAACTTCCTTGGCCGAGGTAGTAATCAGAACGACGGGGCAGAGGGCTCTGAGCCGCTTCGACATGACTCGCGGTTGCTTATGAGCAGAATCGGGACATTGCAACATATCGGCTACTTTGCAGCGTACGTGATCGTCAACCATCCTGTCAGAGCACGCAATGTAGGTGTGCTTCTGACATTTGCCGTTCCGCTACCTGATCGGACAATGACTCGCCGCTGTCCTACCGGCTGACGCTGCTGTGGTCTGACCATCCTGAGAGTCGTGCTTGAAAGCCCGGCGAAATGATAGGTCGAACATCACGGACATGTCATTCTGGGATCGACCAATGCTTGGCGGGGATGGCGACATCGGGTACCGCCGACCCGCCAGAGAAGCCGGCAGGGGTCACGTCCGAGGCGAGATGAGTGCATGGAGCTGGAATGGCGTGCCATTGCCGAGAGACTGAATAGGCACAGACTGCATCGGGTGCAGACTCTGCAAGAAGACGTCCGATTAGTTGGCAAGAAGGCGATGATGGACGAAGACGTGATCGGTGACTTGGGCTCGGCATTCTCGGGTATTGGTATTTCGCCGATACCAGGCACAGCACGACTTCTGGTGCAAGGGGTTTTGTACCGGTCGCTGATCGGGTCGGGCGCAAGCAGCGGGCTGATGTATGCATGAGTCGTACGTGAAAGTTACTGAGATGGGCCGAGCTCAATGATGATCGGGCCGTACAAGCATGACAATATGAGACGGCAGAAGGCGCCACCACGTCTCAGACGGCTTCGGACCGGACAACGACCGGAAGTCACTCTGAAGACGCAATAGGGCGACAGGACCAGCCCAGAGCCTAAGGAGGACTGCCCTGATCGGCTTGATCTGTCGCACACCACAGCCTGGGGGCTTTGCGGGTCCGTCTTACTGCCGCATTCTTGGCGTGTGTTGCGAAATATTGAGCCACCGAATACCTTCGCCGCGCACATAGTCCAAGCCGGGTGCATCCGGGAACTCCTTCGTGATGGCACCATCCATAGCCATGCATACTGGCAGGTACGTGCGCCTAGGATGCGTATAATCTCACAATCATCAGCCTCTGCCAACGAAAGGCATCGTCGACGCCATGAGCGTCTGTTGTCAGCGGATGCTTCACGCTCAACGGCATTCCCGCGCACCTGATTGAGCACGTTGACCTCCAGGGGCAGACTGGCCAGGTAGACGATAGCTTCACCTGTGTAGTCGACGTTGAACTTGCTGAGCCGTGAGCGCTCGACGGACAACTCCTGGGCGCTCGGCTGCCACGCTTGAGACTTACGGCTCCACAGCTAGATCACCGTTCGCTTGAATGGCACCTCCGCTCTTCTTTGCCGTCATGTCTGACTGGGCGTTACCTGCCGTCAGCAGCGGGTTCCCTTCAGATAAACAAGAGGCTGAGTCCCCGATACGACCCGCCGGCGGTCCCCAAGCGCCTGACCGAGGATGCATGAGGTACAATCCGCCAGGAGCGACTCACCGATATCCAGCTGCGAGCAGACGATGTTGTATTCCCTATGATCGAGGGCCAGAGACTTGGTCAACCCAAGCACCGCATGTTTCGACATCGTGTATGTCGTCGAGTTCCGGCGAGGGGTGTATGCCGAGATCGATCCGTTGTTGATGATCCTGCAATCAGCGCGAGGCGGATGACGGTATTAATGTCAGGCACAAAGGCGACGTCCCGCGACCAAGACGCTGTTGTACTCACCTGCCGCCCTGAGGGACTTGCGCTTTCATGATCCTCACAGCCTCCTGGCTGCACAGCAACGGTGCACGGATGTTGATATCGAGCAGGGTTTGGATCTCATCCAGCCCGAGATCCTCCACCGATTTCGTTGACGAGCTGACCCCGGCGTTCTGTGCGTCAGTTGAGTCGTGATTGTTTGTTTTGGACCGACGTTGAAGAGCAAGTCTAGCCGGCCTGCTTGTAAGCATACCGCTCAGACCGGAGGCATCGTTGTCTCGCACCGAAATCGTTCTTGATGGTCGTGAACAACCGCTTGATGTCCTCGGGTTTCGCCAGGTCCGCGGCGATCGCTCGGGCTTTGCCATTGCCCTTCGTGTTGCTCAGCCGCACCGTCTCCTCGAGCGCTTCCGCTCGTCGCGCACAGACAACGACTGTCCATCCTGCTTCGCTGAGGGCGACGGCCGCGGATCGGCCAACTCCGGACGACGCTCCGGTGACAAGCGCAATGCCTGGCTGAGTGTGTTTCAAGGGCATCCTGGGGAAGACTTGACTGTTCGTGGTTCCACCGATGAAGGCGAGGGAATTGCCAGTGTCCGGGCGACGCTGCGGTTCAAGGTGTCCATGTACTTGTGAAGGCTGGTTCGAGTCGTGAACGGCGTGCGGAGAGTGGCCGGGGTGGATACCCGAGTACCCGGTGGATACCCCGGATGACTCATGCGGATTGTAACGTGTGAAAAATACTCCTAATGGCGATTACAAACCAAAGTGTAATAGGCGCGTGCTTGCTTTTTCTTTCGGTGACGCGTCCGCTCGCCAAAGGTCACGCGTACTTCTTTCAACCTGGACCATTACAGCTTTGTCCATCGTACTGTTCATCATATATACTCAATCCTACGCTCGAGGTGCTCTTTACGCCCTGCAGTGCTCATAGATCGCCGGGCTGACAGGATCGTCCGCGCTCTACTGCGCCACCATGGGTATCCAGGGGCTGTTGCCCATGTTGCAGGAGATTCAACAGCGGCGGCACATATCCGACTTCCGAGGCAAAAGGTTGGTGTATGAATGCTCGCGAGATGCCAACGGACGACGCGGCGATTGAGTCTGAATGTGGCCAAGAGCTGATCGCAGACTTGCCGTGGACGCTTATGTCTGGTTACATAAGGGCGCTTTCGGGTGTGCGGAGGAGCTGGTCAAAGGGGAGCGGACGACAAAGTGAGGCGGCCATCGCGCGGCTCGATATGCAAGGGGAACAGTGAAACTCACGCCAGGTTCGTCGACTACGCCATGGGCCGAGTTCGCATGCTGGTCAATTGCGGCGTGACGCCCTACATCGTCTTCGACGGCGGGCCCTTACCCGCAAAGAAGGGCACAGAAGTCTCTCGCGCCAAGTAAGCTGCCCCGTTGCTGTACACAAGGGCGAGCTCAGATGCTGATTGACAGATCACGCGAAGCCAATATGCGGGAAGCACAGCGGCTGGAACACGAGAACAACCGCTCCGCAGCGAGGATGGCGTACACGAAATGCGTAGACATCACCCCGGAGATGGCCTACCAGTTTATCAAGGTGAGATCATTCGCGATCGACATGAACTTCCGCCCTGACTCGCAGGCCCTCAGAGCCGAGAACATCGACTATGTCGTGGCGCCTTACGAGGCGGATGCGCAGCTGTGTTTCCTGGAGCGGGAGGGTTATGTTGACGGGATCATCACGGAGGATTCGGATCTGCTGGTGTTTGGATGTCAGCAGGTGAGTCGACGACGGGATATTTTCAGAGATGGAGGCGATTGCCATATAGCGTGATTGTTGATCGACAGGTCGTCTTCAAGCTGGACAACGCCGGCAATTGCCAGTCGATACATCGAAACGACTTTGACAAGCTCGTTGGGTGTCCGATGCACGGGTGGACCAATCTCGAGTTCCGGCGTATGGCTGTGAGTCTGGCGGACATAGTAAAAGTACGGTGCTGATGCCCAGATGCTGAGCGGATGTGATTACCTGCCTTCGATTCCCGGTATTGGTATCAAGACGGCACACAGGATGCTTCGGCGTTTCAAGACGGTCGAGCGGGTGAGTGCTGCTAGGCTGGACTCTAAACATGCTGACATGCAGTTGTTGCAGAGTCTCCGCCTCGACGGGACGTATACGATACCTCCCTCGTACCAGGAAGACTTCTCGCAAGCTGAACTCGCTTTCGTGTACCAACGGGTTTATGATCCGGCCAAGAAAGAGCTAGTCACCTTGAACAAGCTTCCATCGGCAGGCCTGGCGCCCAGAGACGAGAAATGGGTCGGCGTGTGAGCTGGCGACGGTCTCTTTGGCACTGTGAGCTGATATCCAGCGATATCGAGCCTCGGATCGCGCAAGGCATGGCGGCCGGAGATCTGCATCCCGAGACGATGCAGGAGATACAAGACCTTTGGCCGGATTACAAGCCTACTGCGCGGCCAACGCGGCCAGGGATGGGGCCAGTGAGTCGACGATGGCGCGTGCGATGGTAAAGCTGACGTCAAGCGAGTCGTATCGGCTCCTATCGCCCGCGGTCCGATGGACGCATTCGTCAAGCGAACTCCCTCTATGCCATTGCCCACTGCGATCGGAACACGCTCATCAGGACCTTCAAGGTTATCTGATCAGATCCTGTACGAACGCAAGACTCTAGCAGAGGTCAACTCAAATCTGGACGACCAGCGGAGGCCAATCAAGAGGAGCAAGTTTTTCGGCGGCCATCGATCCGCAGCTACTCAGCTGGAGGAGGCGGTGCAGAAGGCCAAGGAAGAAATCGTGTGGGAAAGGAGCGACGTGCCGGACGTCGAGAGCCAGGAGAATGAGACGTTCTTCACCGCTCGGGAGGCGAGTGCGACACAAGAAGATCAGAAGATTGTCGGCCGTGGAACAGAGGCGGAAGCAGCGGACGAGTGGGTGGATATGGCGGACTTCGAGGATGAGCTGGAGGGAGCGATGACTTCGCCGGTGGCTTCGCATCTGTCCTCGCCGGCGGTGACACCGACGAAGAAGCGCACTCGACAGCCGGAAGAAGATGGGGATGCCGGAGAGAAGGATGAAGGACCGCTCTTGTCCAGCCCGCCCTTTCTAGATGATATCTTCGATGCGGAGCCGAGCCGAGCTCGACAACGCGCAGACTCGCCTTCATCGCCTACTCGCTCATCCCTGAAGCGAAGTCGCTCCGGCCCGCCGGTGTATGACAATTTGCCTGCGTCCATCCCGCGCTCGGCATCGGTAGAGCGAGACGCGCTCGTCGAGGAGACGCAAGAACAGGAGCGCTCATTCGTCGCCGAGACGCCGAAGATCTCCCGTCTGGCGAAGAAATACTCGTATGGATCGATCAAGTCGGTCGGATCAGTATCCGACGTGCCCGCTGCTTCGACCCAGTCTGTGCTCGTCGCGCCATCTTCGCTGGTCTGCACTACGACTTCGACGACGGCTCTGAAGGGCTCGACGAGCTTGGCGGCTATGAGCTCGAGTGATGGGGTGGAGGAAGAGGTTGTGACGCCGAGTATGGACTTGGTCCGGCCGAGTGTACGATCGAGGTCGATGTGTGCCGGCAACAAGCGGTCTCCCTCGGTTACGAAGGATGTTGAAGAGGACGCTACGCCATCTATCAAACGAGCATCGACTGCTTTTACCGCTTCTAAATCGACGGACGACGAAGCGGAGGCCATACATGACTTCGACGAAGTCGACCCGATATCGAGCGATGGCCCTTCAGCGGATGATACCGCCCGACCGAGCAAGAAAGTGAAGTCGAGCTCGTCACCGCCAAGCAGCAGCGACCCGGAGGATGAACATCGAGAAAGAAAGGCCAAGGCCGTGGCTGCGGGCTGGCGCAAGAAGTTTGAACATCAAGCGGCTTTCCCCCGACCCGGCTCTACGCGGATCAACAGGGGCCCCTCCGCTCCTGGTAAGACGGCGGGGCTCTGCGCCCGGTCGAGTACGCCAACAATCAGGAAGGGCAAGGATGGCGGCAAAGAGTGGAAAGACGGAGAAGGACTCTGGCACGATTCGACGTTCTCGCCCCCGCCCAAATCCAAGACGGCTTGGACGCCCCCGACACGGGAGACAGACAAATTGGTGCAGCTGCCGGAGAATGTACCGGCGGTGGTGACGACGGCGTCGAAGCAGGGACCGCTGTTCACGGTCAAGGGGATGTACGGCGAGAAGGCGGCCAAGGAAGCGAAGACGCCAGTGGGCCGAGCACCCAGAGATAGTCGAACGGGACCGCGCACCACTGCGAATCAGGTGCAGGACGACATGAGGACGCCTGTGAGGAGCCCGCTGAGCGCTTTCGAGCCGTTGAAGTGTTCCAGTCTGGAACGCTTCCGGTTCAAGGGCAAGGCACATGTGGAGGACAAGGTGTAGACGTACTGGAGAGGACAAAGTGTTGGGCCACGTGTATAGTGGGCGGGCGAAGTTGTTATAATGACCGGACGGCCGGTGGGGGGTTTTATGTCGACGCGCGCTACACCATACTTTACGTTGTATTGTTCATTTATGTCATATCATGCGATTGGGCCCGAAGATGACCTTGCCTGAGCCCTGGAACGGATCTCACGTCCTAGCGAGGAGCAATCCGGGAAGCGAAATAGGTGGTTGCGGGGGCACCATCGGCCTCGCGGCGATCGCGCTTCCCTTTAGCCAATCGTGGACGATCGCCTTGATCCTCGAAGATCCCCGCCCCCGAAGACGGGTGCAAGCCATTGACCGACCTCGCTTGCCCCACAGCTTCAGCATGGTTCGCACCGCTTCGAGCGGTGACAGAGATCAGCATGAGACCCTTTTTCCATTCTGTGGTGTCAATCCGACTGATCGTCTCGATGAGACTGGACCTGTCACTTGCTCCTGTCACTTGCTCTTTACAGCATTGGCGCCGTACTGTAGACGACCCATGGTTGAGTCGGCAGTATGCAGCGCCTCTCCGAAACCAACCAAGGTCCAACCATCCTCATCACCATATCGAACTTTTGCTTCGTCATGGCCGATGCGTGCGTGCAGCAGCTGGAGCTGGACGAGATGTCGTCGGGCGAGATCTTGTTCATCCGCATGGTGAGCCGCTCGAGCTTCGGGCCGCCCCGGGGTGCTGGCCTTACAGGCAGGTGATCACCTCTCCGGTGTGTCTCACCTGGCTCGCACACCACAATCCCCCTGTTCTCCAGGACACCTTCGGCCCATCCGCCTGGCTCATCTGGGTCCGAGGCGCCCTGTACGCCATCGGGATACTGGCGTTCTACACCGCGCTGGACTACATCCCTCTGTCGGACCTCGTGGCGATATACCACATCAAGCCGTTCATCGTGATCGCGCTGTTCCGGGTGGTGATGGGCGAGCGGATCACCTGGGTGCAGGGCGTCTCGTGTGGTGAGTCCAACACCCCGCTGGTCTTTGGGCGAAGCTGTGCAGGATGCCCCGAAGGACTCATGACCAGCCATCTCGCTTGGCGGGGTGCTTCTGGTCGCTCATCCCGAGGCACTGTTCGGCGAGCAAGGTCACCCGCGGGTTTCGGAACCTGTGAACTACCGGGAGGGGTGGCTGGGCTAGGTTTGGCTGGCAGTGACGACGGTGCAAGGTGCCGTGGACGGTGAGCTGCCAAGGGGGTGAGTAGGATGGACCACTGAAACCAGTCCTGCTGGTACGGGTAATCGGTCCCGGAGTCGATCCCACCTTCATCTTGTTCCTGTATAGCCTCTCATCCTGGATCGTCGGCCCTTGGTCAGCATCCCGATGCCAGATCGATGTCTCGGGGCAATACAGAGCTGAAATCAGCTGGGCCATCTTCGAGCTCGAGCGAATCATCTGGCGGCTGACCTCTCGCCAATGGCTACTCATACTTGGGTCTACCGTAAGTCGCTCCGAGCACAGATTCAGGGCTTGTGCTTTCCTTGAAGTCGTCACTGACGGGCAGCTCTGTGGGTACTTTGGACAAATCACCATGATCCTCGCGACGCAGAGGGAACAAGGCGCCAAGATCGCCATCTTGGGCTACTTTGGAGTGAGCAGAGCCTCGAAGCACCGCCTGGAGAGAGAGAGAGAGGTGTCTGACCGGCAGATCGTCATAGCCGATATATTGCAGCCGCTGTTTACTGGCACTTTCCCATCGGGCATCTCGTGCATCGGCATGGCGGTCATCGTCGTCGTGGGCGTGTGGTGTATTGTGGGTCTGTGCGAGCTTTCTCGAGCTAATTGGGCAGCTCAAAGGCTCGCCGAAGGAAGTCGCGAGGACCGTGGATGACAGGATTGAGGGTTCAGAGGCCGAAGAGAGGCTGTGTCGAGATGAAGCGAGCAGCGACGATCAAATCGGCGCCCGAACGCACTTGTTGACTTCAGCATAACACACTTTGTCCGTTCATTGCGCAACACTAGGGTCCCGGTCTTCATTCCAGCATGCAGGCCTGCTGTCAACTTCGGCGCACACAAACTCAATCAGCCATTCATGTGGAGCTTGGCAATAAGCTCAAACGGGGTCCGGATCGGACTGTCCCATCCGCGGTCTTGCATGAGGGGAGTCTAGGTCCACTCATGGCAGCCAGGACGGATGATCGCTCGCCATTGGCCCCCTTTCGGCCGGAGATACGGACCATTGAACCATGGAACGAGATCCACCGGGGGACAAACTGATCTCCTTAGCGCGCGTCAGCCGAGCTGTAACTCATCACCCGCGTGGGAGCCGAACCGACAGCAGGGCAAAACATAGCATGACGTACCTATTTTTAAGCTTCTCGGAACGCCTCTGAGCATGCGCTCCTGCTTTAGTTCCTGCACACAACAGGTACCGTGCCGTTGTGCCGGTCCAATACGTCAGCTCGTGGCCGTTCATGTGGGAGTCGCTTGGGCGCCACGGTTTAGGCTGGTCACTACCAGCCCAAGCGCTGAGGGGGGTGGGGGATTGACCGAGGGCAGTTTGCGTAAAAGCATGAGATGATCAGACGGAGACGGGCACTGTCAGGAACGTCTAACCGGAGTGGGATGGCTGAGCGGTAGACTAGCTAGCTTATCGAGCGGATCCTCTGACGTGTGTGGCTCGGCAGACGCTAGGGCACAGCCTTGGTTCCCGTCGAGAGCAATCTCTGGGGCCGGGAGCCGAGAAGGATGAGTTACTCTCGGTTGACGGGATCACAGGGGGCGCCGATGGACATGAGGAAGACCATATATAGGTGTCGTGTCAGGGGTGAGAGGCCCACAACGTACCCAGCATCATGCCTTCCTTATTCTTGTTCCGAACGATCAGTGCGGCCATCTTGGTCATCTGCGCAACAGTGGTGCTAGGTATCTCCGCCCATGTCGAATCCAGCGTAAGTGGATTGCGCCGTTCCGTCGGTTTCGTC
>JAHXHD010000118.1:0-24335 GCA_019857685.1 Papiliotrema terrestris | reverse complement strand
AAGGAAATCAGTCACGATCTGTGGCTCGGCCATCGACTTTCACGACGTCCCCCTCTTCCGTACTATACAAGCCACTCGGCCTCCACATTGCAATTTGGTGGTTCAACGAAACACAAGAGGTTAGACTGGTCTTTGAAGCGAAGAGCTCGCTTTTCCGTCTCTGCACAACGACCAGTCAGAAAGCTAACGCGAGCAGCAAGATTGACCAGCGACTGTGACAAATACACGAGCACATTCCTCTAGACGTTGAAGTGGTCGACCTACCTCACGGCCTCTACATGGTGGACGTTGAAATGCCCTGCAGCTCGCTCCGTTCGGCGACAAGCCTCCGCAAGACACCTCGACCACCCCGTCCTCGCGAATGAACCGGTCCGAACACCAACAGCAGCGACTATGAGAAGCGGGAAACAGACTCTCGGCGAGGAACGATCAATGGTTGTGAATACTCCTGGTGATTCGCTCTTGTTCGATTCATCACATGAGTGCATTGGGTCACAGTGAATGTCATGTATTTTGGGCTTTGCGTGGTCTACCCTGTCCTGGCCCGCCACGAGCGTTGATGATTGTCTGTCTGCCTTCGGCTTTCACCAGAATGAGCGGCTACGCCGACTGCTTCATTTCACCACTTCCCTCTCTACATCATACGCTTCATCATGGTCCGCTCAGCAGTCTACCGCCTGGTGCGGATCGCACAGCGCTGCCCGTCTGTGACGCCCATCACATCGTTCCGCTCGACGACACCTTCTCTACCCATCCGCTTTAAATCCACTTCTTCCTCCACGCTTACCGCCCCGCCCATAGTCGACAAAGGCCTCCGTGCAGCCCTCGCTAAACCCTTCAACCCTCCGTCAATACCCTTCGACCACGCCCAAGTCGTCGACTCCAAGACCAATGGCCTCCAACCTCTCCGGCCCGTCGCTGACATCTTACACGAGCTTCCCTCTGGTCATTTCGCTCTCCCCGTGTCCACCTCACCGCCAATTCTGCGTGTACGGGGCATCGAAGAATACGTCACGGAGCAGTACAACCGCACAACGAGCCAGAAGGAGACGCAACGTATCCAATCAGCCGAGAAAGAGGTGCAGGTCCCGTGGACGTCCGCCGACGGCGATCTGGCGCGGAAGATTGAGTCGGCCAAAGACTTCCTCAAGAAGGGCGACAAAGTGTCCGTGATCTTCGCGCCGCGGGTGGGTGGGAACGACGCGAAGAACAACGTCAAGCCCGCGCGGAAATCCGAGATCCAGCGGTCGTTCGAGGCTGCGCTGAGCGAGCTGGCGTCGAAGATCCGGGACGACGAGATCCGCCCAAGGTCCACGACGGTGTTCTGGCGGCCGAAGACGGAGCTGGTGGAGGCGGCGGCCAAGGTCCACAAGAGCCATGTAGATGTGAACAAGCGCGAGAGGGAGATCCGCAAGGCGGAGAGAGCAGCCAAGGCGATGGAGAGGCAGGCCAAGGCGGCGGAAGCGGCGGCCAGTGCCCCGAAGCTCGACTTTTTGGTGGAGCAAGAGGAAGAGGCGAGGAGGGCAAAGGAGCAGGAGGTGTTGCAGAAGATCAGGGAGGAGAAGTTCAGGGCGGAGGAGCATTTGCTGATGCAGGCGCGGAGGAGGGAGATGGACAGGACGAGAGCAGGGGCGAGATCGCACAGAACCTTTGGGATGAGGCGCTGAGCGCGCACGAGGGAACAGTACGGTGTCGACGTCAGAAGCTGCCTTGATGCGATATGCAGCCATATCGCCGGAGCATCCGCGAGTTCTGGCGGGAGAGCAGGTGCATGGCTGCGCATGCGGTACAACAATGCGTGGGTATACCTATATCGAAACAGTGTCGTGATCCCTCCACCTAATGTCCTCATCGATCCGATCAACAGATGAACCGGATTCTCTATGTCCGCCGCAAGCCCCGGCCGCGCCGCAGGCTCCCGTCCTCCATCTAGGTTCCGCCCTTGCCGCAGGGGATGCTGACCAGTATGCCCTTGTGTCCGTCGAGATGCGCAACCGGACCCGGAATGCCCTTCCGATCGCCCAAGATCAACGCCGTGAGTTCTCGTCCATACTGCCTATCAGCTGCTGCCCCTCTGCCAGATCCGCCCACACCCACCACGCAACCGGTGTCCAGTCCCTTGGTGTACTTCTTGATATCCAGCCCTCGACCCGCCGCATGCCCATATACCACGTTCACCGGTGAGCACTTCAGGTTGGACTCGACCGCACCGTTATCGTCGCCCTCGTAGTCGTCGTCATCATCGTCGGTCGCCCGCTCCCAAGATGTCTTCTCCTCGGCAAGCTCATCATCGACAAGCCCGCGCGTGCATCGCTTCATCTCCTTGTTCCACACCTCACTCCACGGTCTCCCCTTGTTGGCGTTCTTCGTCACCTTGCCCTTCTTCTTTCCCTTGGTATGCACCGACCGCATCTCGATGAGGGTATATGGATCGGCGTTCTGACGCACGCCGAGAAGGATGGCGAGCTCCTCGGCGAGTCGTCCCGTGGAGGCGTCCGAGTACTGCGCCTTCGACGCGGCGACAAGTGGCTGGGTGGCATCGGTGAGGGATTTGGTGGGATCAGAGGGGAGCAGGCCAGCGTGAACGACGAAGGTGTGTAGAGAGGGGATGTGAAGTGTGAGCGGGAGACTAAGGAGGTATTCGTAGTGCCTCGGCTTGAGCTCCCTGCTGATGAGCGACCAGCTGAAACGGGAAGATGGGGCCAGCGCTCACCGAGCGATCTTCCAGTGCTCGCCCTTCCACTTCCAGTGACGTGGGAACTGCTTTCGCGTGACTCTCAGAGTTTTGATCACGTCTTCCTCGTCATCGTCGGCAATCTCGTCAATGTAGCTCTCCCAGTCTTTGCCTCCGGCCCATTCCATCCAAGCCCGCCACTGGATGACCTGGCTGTCAGTCTTGATGGAGTGAGCGGCATGACCCGTGTGACACACCGGTTGATCGTGGTTCCCCCTTACACCCTCAATGTTGAAGGTCCTCATCCAGTCAATCACCTCAACGTTCATGTCGCCCTTGGCGATAAGGTCCCCTACGTGGATGATCTTATCCTTTTCCATGTCGAATTGGATCGTCGTCAGAAGGTTTCTTCCCTGTCAGCCCTCTCGGCCGATGGCCCTGGCTGACGCAAGACTCACTGTAGTGGGTGGAACGAGCCATGTATGTCACCGATGAAGATAAGCCGCCGGCCGTCTGTAATGTTGACATCTGCCGAAGACACTGTCCGCATCTTGATGTACCGGTCGAAGTCTGCCCGTCAGTTGCTGCGCCCGCTGCGTACGCTGTGCTCCTGACCGCCACCAAGCCTCCTGCCAATTCCCCCCAGCAGTAGGCAGCATGCATGACTAGGTTGGACCATGACTCACCTATGGCTCCATTCTTCGCACCCTCTGCACCGCTCATGGCATCTCCAAGATCCTGTGCGACCCACCCGGCGCCGCCTAGACCGGCATCGCTCCCTACGCCGAAAATCGCACGCAGTCCAGTCACTCGATGTAACGGTTCCGTGCTCGCGATGAATGCAATCGTGAGCAGAAAGATGGCAATGATCGCCACACTGCCCGTCCTTCGGAGGACATTCATCGGTACCAGCAGCTGGGGTTTCGTGGACGGCTGGCCCGTGTGCGAGGGTAGGGGGAGGAGCTCGTCCATGATCGATTTCCTCTTCCGGGTGGGCGCGAGAGATGGTCGTTGAGGAGCCGCCTGCTGGTTATGTGGTACCGGTGGGGGGTCGTATGCTGTCGGAGAGGGGTCCATGGTGGAGGGTATGCCAGACGAGCAGACAATAGCGCCGGGTATATATGGTCAAAAGCGTCTATAACGGTCGGTGAAGAGAGAGCACGTTCGTGGGAGAGAGGTCAAATGCGAAGTTTAATCGGCTCAAAGCGCAGCGAGATGACGGAGCCGAGACGATCTTGCAGGTCCTCGTTTCCGCAAGCAAGATACGGGTTTTAAATGTGCAGCAGCGCTGTACGTGTCATAAACGTGGCCGACCCGACCGAGCAAGCCCTCGGAGCTAGCGGTTGTGCTAGAGGGAGCGCGAGGCGTCGACAAACAAGAAGATGGCAGCAAACATTTACGAAGCCCATAGTTGTTGACAAGTTGTCTTTGCTTCTGGCCCGGTCTCAGGTGCAATTTCTACTTTTATTTGGGGCGTCGTGTCAACTCATGCAAGGCACATCGACCATGCCCAGTCGACTCTTTTTTCGGTGTTGCATGGGATGCATGTGCCTATGCTGCTTGCTCATGCCGACGCCCGCGCCGGCGGCGATACCGCGGCCCACAACGTCATTTCTCTGCCGAGAGGCCGATCTCAATCCGGAATTTCGGGTCCAGATTTGACCTTTGTCGTTCGTTGCATTCGTCTCTGTCGATCTTGTTACCATGTCCCGCCTCTAGAGCACCGAACGAACGGATTATAGACTATCTTAGACATGCTCGCGGCCGGTCTGTATGGACTGAAACGGGCAGCGATCGTCCTGCCCGTTGCGTGGACGGGCGCATGGCTGGGCTATTACGGTTAGTCTGACCCTGTTGCTAGACACGCGTGAGCTCGCAGCTGAGTCCAGCTTATACCGACACTGTCCGACGTGGCCATATCCGCAAGAGGAATCAGGAGCTACACGACACGCTGACGAAGCTGCATGGAGTGAGCGAGATCGACTATACGAAGCCGGCATGTGAAGAGGAGAAGGAGGCAATCAAGAAGAGGTAAGTGCGAGCCCCACAAGCTCAGCAGACGAGCTCGAAACCCTCTCAAACGCGGCAAACTGGACTTGCGATCTTGTGCTGATGAAAGATTCTCGAGCCTGAAATTCGCGGGGCGGTATTGGAACCCGTATGTCGAATGGCGGGAGCAGGGCGCTTGGGTATGTGCATTCAAGGCGAGGAGAGGGGATTTGACGCTAGGAATGGGCTCTGTGGAAGATCGTCCTGTCGACTGTGACGCTCAAGCTATTCTACGATGGGTGAGGATTCACGTGATTTCACCTGATCGAAGTTGACGGCCAGAGGTGTTCCGGCTGATCGACCCATCCCCGATCTGCCTATCGAGCGGCCCGACTTCAAGCTTTTGTTCGGCTCGGACACGTCTGAGGCGCCCACACAGATAGCAGATCTCACAGAGGCAAAGGGGAAAACCAGCAACGATCCCTTGCAGACAGCCGAGAACGGTCTTTCGCATGGCCACGGGCCGATAGCACCAGGTAGTAGGACGGAGGATGTAGCCGTCACGGACAGAATGACTCTGACATGGGTGAGCTACGCGTCCATGTCGCTCAGCTGGATGGAAGCTTACTGAAAGCTTGGGCAATCGACATCGTATGTGACTATGGACAACCTCGCTATTCTCACCGACCCCGCGCTCTCAGATCGGACATTACCTTCCCGGATAGCCCCGCAACGATTACGACCCAGTCCATGTACGCTTGACGAGCTGAAGAAGGTGGATGTTGTTCTGGTGTCACATAAGTGAGCGACACTGAGACACGCTGCTAAAATTGCCGGAGACTGATGCATAGTCACTATGATCATCTCGACCCGGAGGCGATCAAGGAGTTGGGCGACTCGTGCGAGTGGATCGTCCCTGTTGGAGTTGGACCATTCATGCGGTCCCATGGGATCACGCGGGTGACAGAGCTCGAGTGAGCTCGTTTACCGCGACGCAGTGGATCCTGCTCACGTGCAGCTGGTGGGAGGCGAAAGAACACGTACTCAGGCGGAAAGGGCAGGAGGACAAGCGCTTCACGATCACCGCTGTTCCACTCATGGTGGGCCAGATCTCTCTCCGCAAGAGCACAAAACTTACCTGCAGCATTGGTCAGCTCGTTCGCCCAAGGATACTAATGCGACGCTTTGGGCCGGCTTCCACGTGAAGTCGAACCCGACGGACTCGTCTCCACCACGGACGTTCATGCATCTCGGCGATACCGGGTCAGCTTCCTTCTTCTCCGATTGGCCTAAGCTGACGTGAAGATACTCTCCAACACTCTTCGCCGCCGTAGGCAGGGTGCTGGGTCCCGTCGATTTGGCGGCTATTCCGATAGGATCATACGAGCCCCGCTGGCACATGCACCTGCAACATACCGATCCAGAAGGGGCGGTGCGCATGGCGATCCAGATGGGGATCAAGAAGAGTGTGGGTGTGCACTGGGGAACGTGGCTCATGAGCGATGAGGCTTGTAAGCTGGAACTGCACGAGGCGTCGACACAAGCTGAGCAGCAGATAACAAACCGCCGGTCGATTTGGCTCTGGCGAGGGAGAAGCTGGATGTGAAGGAGGAGCAGTTCTGCGTGTTGCCCGTGGGCAAGACGATCGTGGTCGAGTAGACGGCTGCGCGGTTTTCGACCTCGCCGGCCTTGCGGACGAAGCCGCTCGTCAGTCATCACGAGCCTCGGGAAGCGCATGGCGAGGCTGTCGGGCCGCTGCTCTGCCTTTGTCTCGATCGGGCTGAGTAAGAAATGCGAGTGGACAGTCCTGCATCTTAGAGTATTACACCGCCTTAGACATGTATGCCACAGCAAAGCTCTGCTTATTCTTGCATCCGCGCCCGGAACGAATATCCGCCCACCGCCCGCTCTGGTATGTCAAGCTGGACCTGACCCAGTCCAGGTCTCCTCTTCCGTGGGACGGTCACCTCTCAAAGAAGAGCTGGGTAGCGATGCATGCGAATGGCTGGACAAACACCGCGGATGAGCCACAACGTTGTACGTACCCCGTCCCGCAGATGGCACGTCGATCCCATTGTCTCGCTTGAACAAGCTTTGTTCCTGCCTGCTTGGGTGATCCGGGCAATGGTAGCCGGATCAGGAAAAATGGGCTCGGTAAACCGTAAATGACCGAACTGGGACCTGCCGATCAATAGGCAACCTCTGCTCACCGCACGATTGGTCCGTTTGTAGCGGTTCAGCGGGTCTGCGGTGCTTCACACGGGCAGTGGATACAGCTGATCTGGGCTGAAGAGGAGGTGGACGCAGTGGATCTGCTCAGACGCGTGTGAGGGCCCGCTGGGCGAGGTGAGGAGGGTGAGACAAAGGGCGTTACGTTATCGACGCGTTTCAGAGTGGGCGCAGCTGTGTGACAAGAGCCGAGACCGAGCCTCTCAAACGCCCCCCCACCCCGTTCTCTGCTTTGCTTTTTGGGCCGAGGGCGAAGTCTGCATTTGCATCTAGACCACTGTGATACACCCAACAACAGGCAAACAGAATCGATCCACGTTGTTTACATCACCTCGCATCTGATACTTGCCTCCGAAGGACGATCGACATCATCACACCGCCAGACAGCCCGCAGGCACCGTATCGGATCTGCGCCGATCAACAGAGTGAAACCCGCCCCGGCGATTCCACCGACACGCGATACCCCGACAGACATCTTGCCACGCTTCGACAGCATCATTCCAGTCACATCGAGTCCACAATTGCCTTCCCCGCAGACGTCGACAGGTGTAGGGCCAGATTCGAACTACGTTCTTCTCCGTCCGACCCTACCACCCTGAACGACCGACCGCCGCCGGGAGCACAACACTGCATACGGCCGTCATCAGACCTCCGAAACAGTGCCAACACCCCTGAGCAAGCCTGGCCGACACGACTACCGGCTAGCTGCTGGAGGAGGCTTGACAACCGTATCGCTGGACGAAAGCGAACTCGGCGCAAACAAGCCCCCAGCCGGTGCTCGACAAAAACCGCACATCGTGCGCTCAAACGGTCTTTCAGCGATCTCTTCGACCGTTCAATTGTAGCGAGGGTGGGCGCAATGCCTGAGAACACGATAGACGCGGCCACCCGGGTTGCGACGAAGGTGGGAGAGGTAAAGCGGGACGAAGCGCCGAGGAAGGGCAGCATGGCTCCGCCCTCTGTCCCCTCGTCACCGGGGTGAGTGCAGTCCTCACATCTATCGTTCCGACCTATGCTCATCCGCAGGCAACGCATGACCCGCATGCCTTCGCTCCAACAGATCTCAGACAGATTGCACCTCCCCTCTCCTCTGTCCACCCAACCTCTATCGACTACTAACATTGACGGCTCCGCGCCCAGCTCGACCGAAGCGACGCCTTCCAAGCCTAAGCTTGCGATCAATCCGAACGTCCCCGCTTCTGTCACCGGCGCTTCGCCTTACACGTCTTCCCCTTCTGGACGCCTGAAGCTGCCCCCCAGCGCGATCATGCGCTCGCAATCCGCGTCGGGCTCGGGCGTACCAGCCATGCCGTCGGCCTCGTCCCCCACCAGGCGAGACGCAAAGGAGATTGGAAGCGAGCAAGGGCTGTGGAGCACGAGCGATCCCTTTTCGTCGCCTGTGGCTGGCAAGAGCGGTGCGAGCGGCTCGAGTGGAGAGGAGAGCATGTCGAGGGGCCCAAGCCGTGATGGGTATATCAAGGGGTACAAGGACGTGCCGTCGCTATCGGTCATCCGGCAAAGAATGGGCCCTTCAAGACAGAGTATCTCCGAGGCGCCGGCTGGGGGCGTTCCTTTGCCGAAGCAGGCTCAGCAAGACAAGACGTTGCCCGACCCGGTCCCGGCCGCATCTGCCATGTCGCATCGCGTCTCGGACGCAACGACCGTTTCCATATCAGCCAGTCTGTCGACCACAAACTCGTCGAATTCAGCCACGCCGGCATCGACCTTGCCGGAGATCGTTATCGATAGTCGGAAGGCGGAACACCCGCTCCGACATGATTGGACACTCTTCTTCGATGCGAAGAGCTTTGTGCCGCCCTCCGAGATGGTGACGCCGAAAGAGGGACAAGGGTTCTTGGGTGACTACGAGAAGAGCTTGGTAACGGTAGGAAGGTTTGATACGGTATGTCAATTCGTCTGGAGCGGGGTTGCTGGACTGATCCCAGATCGAATGCTTTGCGAGGCACATGAACAACGTCTGCCTGCCGAGCAGCCTCGTCCGCAACTCCAACTACCACATGTTCAAGAATGGCATCCGGCCGGTAAGTGTTCTCTGCCGCGACATTCGCGCTGTGGCATTGACGGCAGATGTGGGAAGATCCGGCCAACGCCAACGGCGGGAAGTGGGTCTTGCTCTTCCGCACTTCCCCTCATCTACTCGACCTGGTCTGGGCAAACTTGACCATGGCTCTGGTCGGTGAGATGCTTGACCCTGAAGATATGGTTTGTGGCATTGTGGCCAGCACTCGGCCTAAGATCGACCGCATCCAGGTCTGGACGAGAAGCAAGGACGACGTCGAGGGGGTCAATACCATCGGCACGCGGATCATGGACATGATGGGTCTGGAAGGTCGCGAACATGACAACGTTTCGTTGGAGTTCCAAGTGAGTTTCCACTCCAGTTTTGCGGATTCGCCGGCTGACATCAGTACAATGAGAGCTCGTCGTCACCTCCTCCCGGACGATTCCTCTCCAAGGCGTTCGCCAACCGGGCGGCCTCGCAGACCACTCATACGCCGCACGCACCCCCTACGCCTTCCCGCCTGGGCCAAGGCGAGCGCACGCTGGTGCACCACCCGTCCTTGCCTCAGATTCCGCGTTCGCCCCTATCGCCTAGGTCTCCGTTGTCGATCCGGACTGCCGACTTCACAGATAATAAGGATGCGTCCAACATGCTTGCCCCGCCTGGCCTAAGCAATCAGCCGAGACGTGGGTCCGCGGGTAATGCTTTCTCGGGACCGATGGGCAAGGGGTTGCTTGCTTGCGAGCTCGGCTCCCGGCGGGCGAGCGTGCAAGTTTAAGGGACCCCACTTCCGACTCTTTGTATCCTTCGTCCGCCGCGAGCTCAAGTCAGGCGCCTTGATTGGCCCTGACCAGAAGTCCGACGCTGTCCAATAACAGACCCGGTATCACGTCTGACCATGCACGAAAGAATGCCTTCATATCTGGCGGAATGCTGACGGTGTCTGTGCATGCGCTGCGAATCAAAAACCACGATCCATCGCTTGTGGCAACCTGTCTTCATGAACCCAGATGTGAGCCTTGTCCGATGTTGCCCGTCTGCGCTTCTTCGGAACGAACAACCAGAAGGCAGTTCATGGCTCCCGGAAAGGGGTTGAAACGAACGCGGCTAGACTTCAGTGATGCTTCTTTGCATGCAGACATGCAGAGCGACCAGATCGCCTTCGCTTAGACCTCGTCACTCTCTTGCGATTTCCCACGATTCAGGCGAGCCCATCAAGCCGATATCCCTTTTCGACATGCCAGGCTCATCGGCTCATGAGCCCAGCAACGATCTCCGACCAAAGGGCAGGGAAGCGCTATACCTCGTCACCGTTGTCAAGAGAATCGTAGCTGGCATCATCGCACAACGGGCCGTGATCCGAAATAAGCGTGCCTAGTACAGGGCGCATATGCACATCACCTCTACAACTTGTAATCACCATCCGTCTCCGTTTCAATCCACTCAAACAGCTCTTGAGCTTGAAACCAGGCTTCATCATCCCCTCCGTACTTGTCAAACACGTACGCGATGTCACCTTGTGACAAGGTGTCATGCTCACCGCATGCGTCCGCTAGCAATTGAGCCTCACATAGCTTTTCTAGTCGGATGAAGTACGCAACGGCCGCGTCGACCGTCGATGCCGCCGAGAGAATGCCGTGGTTTTGGAGGATGACGGCTTTGCCGTGAGGTCCCAGGGCTTTGCAGATCGCCCGGCCTTCCTCGTCGTCCAACACAACACCGCCAAAGTCATTGTACAGTCTGACAGTCTCCGCGAATGATGCGCCCTCTGCGCCGTTAGCCAAAGCTCCGAGCAAAGGACCGGGGGGTCTCACCGTGGCAGGCGATATCAACGTTGCGGCCCAGAGCGCTGAAGGCTCGGCCGTACGTGCTATGACTGTGCGCGGCTGCATGTATGTCCTGACGGGCCTGGTGGATAGCTCCGTGGATCGCAAAGCCGGCGGCATTGTCTGGGGTCGACCTCAGCTCGGGCCTTGCGAAGTGAAAGGACTTACAAATCTGCCCGTCGCCAGGTCTACCCCCTTCAAGTATGTTGCCGTGATGGTCGATCAGCAGCAGGTCAGAGACCTGCATAAACTCGAAAGCAACGCCATATGGGTTGACCCAGAAGGCACTGCAGCGTGCTCAGCCCAGGACGTCCACGCAACGAATCCCTAGTGTACTCACTCTGAGCGGATGTTATCCCTGACCGAAATATGCCCAGCTACACCTTCATCGTAGCCCAGCTTGGCAAAAATGCGGAACGCCGCGGCGAGACGCTCTTTGAGCGCCTTTTGCTGAAAGTGAGCGTTGACGTCGCGGCGTGAACGCACCTCTGCGGTCTTGTCAGCGTACGTGGGACGATGGAACGCAGCCGATCGAGGACCGCTCGAAGCGCCCCGGAGCTTCAAGATGTATTCCGGCGCCGTTTGCGTGAGGGGCGCTTGTGTTCGCGTCGAGTTGCTCATGGTAAGGTCTACTGTGCACGCTCACGTTGGCAACGGCCATCTTATGCATCCCTCTTGTATGCACTCGCAGCTCTAGCTGCCCGGGCAAATGTCCGTATGGGCCCGGAGACATGTCCGACGGGCCCGGTGGCGACACGGGGTGGCTTCCGGGGTTTTCGGAGCCTATCCCGAAAGCTATTCCCACTGGCATATAGCGTCGCGCCATGCATACATGGTTTCATGCGTAGCGCATCCTTGTTCTGTAAATCGCAACACGAAGCCACAGTCAATCCCACACACCATGCGCAGTCACTCTATTGCTGTGATTCCCGGCGACGGTCAGTGTAATGAAGGAAAGGCGAAGCCTGCTTATGCGGCCAGGAATAGGAGTCGAGGTCATTGACGCCGCTCTCGACGTTCTAAACGCGGTCCAGAAGCACGAAAGCGACTTCAAGCTCGACTTCCATCACTATGATTACGGCTGTGAGTGATTCGCCGTTTCGGAAACGCTCATCCTGACGCGACAGCCGCATTGTATCGGGCCACAGGGAGATATGCGCCTGCCGACTTCCTCACCCAGCTCAAAAGTCATGATGCTATCCTATTCGGGGCGGTAGGGGCACCGGACGTCCCTGACCACATCTCGCTGTGGGAGCTCCTACTCCCTATGAGACAGGCGCTTGCCCAATATGGTGAGGCATAACTGCCTGTTTGGTCCCATTGACGAGCAGTGAACCTTCGACCGGTGCGAAGCTTGCCCAATGTGGCAGCCCCGGTGGCAGCTGCCGCCGATGGCCGCCTGGACTGGGTCATCGTACGCGAGAACACTGAAGGAGAGTATGCTGGCCAAGGTGGCCGCACTCATCAAGACACCTTGACCGAGGTGGCCACGGAAGTCGCCATCTTCACTCGGGGTGAGTATGGACAGTGCAGCGTCCTGTTCAGCGCACATCTTCGGTGGCCGTTGCTTATCCTCGCAGCGGGATGCGAGCGGCTGCTGCGCTTTGCGTTCGAACAGGCGTCGAAAAGGCCTAAAAAGCTTCTCACGGTGGTGACCAAGTCGAACGCGCAGGTGAGTCGTGCGGGAGAGGCGTTGATTGAGCCGGAGCACTGACGCCGCAGAGAAACGGTCTGGTCCTATGGGATGAGGTAGCCGAGTTCGTGTCCAAAGACTTTCCCCACGTCAAATGGGACAAGATGCTTGTGGACGCAATGACGATCCGCATGATTCGCAAGCCAGAGTCGCTCGACGTCATCGCTTGTACCAATCTCCACGGAGATATCTTGTCCGACTTGGCGGCCGGTCTCTCGGGATCCATTGGCATCGCCCCTTCCTGCAACTTGGACCCCTCACGCAAACTCCCGTCCATGTTTGAGCCCGTACATGGTGCAGCTTTTGACATTACAGGAAAGAGTACGTTTTGGGACTTCATGTGCGGTTGCAGTTTACTCACGTTCAGATCTCGCCAATCCAGTCGCGGCAATCTGGTCAGCGGTCCACATGCTCAGGTGGCTCGGCGAGCATACTGCAGCGGATCGGGTGGAGACCGCTATGCTCAAGGCCATACAGGATGGAGAAAAAGCCGGTGACATAGGGGGCAGCTTGGGCACCGACCAAGTCACAAAGGCTATCATCGACCGCTTGTAGTCTGTCAAAAGCCATGCATGTTTACGTGAAGTCGAAAGTCGAAAGGTTCAAGGCCTCATGCGCCAACTGCGAGGACTCGATGGGACTGTCGACCGGATGCATCGACGAAAAGATGCTGACCGGCTCGAACAGGATTGTGTTAAGGGCGTCCATTGTCTGGTCTTCGCCAAATAGCACAGCCCAGTCCTCTTCCGCTGGCGCCGGGTCAATCGCCGGGGGCGCAGGCCCAACGCGTGCAACCGGGGAGGTAGTCGTCGCGTTGTTGAGCATACGACTTTGATCGGGCTGCGATGTAAAACTGCTGACGACAGCGGTCGAGACCAGTTCGAACGCGTCCCGGATCCCAGAGGTGCCTGGGACGTGTGCTGAGATCAGCGCGAGCGCGCACAAGCCCTCCGCACCTGTTAACGCCTCCAGCACTCCAGCGCATGCCTGCACGTCCATGATTGCTTCGATCGGAGTTGGTAGGACCAGTCCCCGACTGGCCATCGCTATGCAGCTCAGGAAGGTGACGCCGCAATGGAACAGGTGATGGATTGCCAGCCAAGCTTTCATAAGCTCTTCTTCCTACTCCCTGAATCTCGGTCAGACTGACAGAAGTTGATTTGGCGCTCGCGATACATTGCGCGAAATAGCCGCATCGTTGCACTCGACGCCGAAAGCGCTCGGTTGAGACAGGCAAGCGAAGGACGCTGATTCCCGGGACATGGGCGGTTGAGGAGCACCACCGAGAGATGGTAATTCAGGGTAAGCCACGCTCGGCTTGTGAAAGCAGCAGGGGATGGATCCCCCGTTGCGGCACCGTACCATGCCTCGATCCGGCCTTGAAGTCCCTCGATCCATAGATCAATCACTTCGGGCAATTCTGACGTCTCTGCGTACAGGGACCGATGGATTTCTGCTTGAAGGAGACGTAGCTCAATGAACTGTCGTAATGCTGCCTTTGCCGGACACGTGTCCGTGCTGTCAATCCCGTTGCTTCCGATGTGGGTGTCCGATACGAGAGACGGAAGCTGCATATCAGCACTTATATCGGCGTATTGACGAGGCGTTTCGCAGCTGACCTCAGCTTTGATCCAGTTGTAAGGAATTGCTGGAGGTCGGCCTAGTGCTGTGCAGAGGTTGACATCGACGCAAAAAGCACTAGGGTCTCAGCTCGTTCCTGCAGTTTCTGGGATGGCACAACTACTCACACCCAGAAATTTCGACGTCGCAAATCGATAGTTAGTGGGTCGAAGGCTTTGGCGAATTTGGATGTGGACTGCTCATGATAGCAACCGAGATCGATGGCCGTTCGCATGACATCACCGGCTGCGCTCCATATATCTGCAATGATGTGATTAGCCATGCTGCTCGGCCAGCAGGTGTGCGTACCTCCGGCTGATGGATTGAGCAAGAGATACAGCAATCTGAGGTGCAATGCCTGCAGCTTCACCAGTGTGGGCGCTGAGATTATGGCTGGGAGATGTTCACTAGCTTGTTTCCAGTACGCTACGCATCAGCTTTTTTCACGGTGGCATTTTCCGGCGCTGACTCGTTTTGCTTGCACCACTACGCGCATCATCGCGTGTGAGCCGAAAGCTAGCCGAATGAGCTATCGCAAGGCACGCTAATGCTCAGCTCGGTAGGGTTTCACGCCTCTCACCGTTAACAGTGAAGCAGTCCCAGTGCGAGACGCGGGTGTCGGAAAGCAGTCTGTCCACTTGTGACCATAGACTGGGCTCGTGCATGACAGCGAAAGAGGACGCGGTGTAGGCCAGATAGTACTTGATCCCGTCCTGAATGACCTCTTTGCTTGGCAATCGCGCTCGTTCCTTGGGAGCATCGACCACATACCGTACAGGGCGGGTATCACTCGAATGGCCGAAAGGTGCCATCGGCAGCTGATCGACGAGCGGCAAGCGGCTCAGCAGTTGGCTGCCTGAAGGCGGAGGAAGGGCAGCTTGGTCGTCCAGTGGTTGAATAGGCGACAAGGCAGGAATGTCGTCAGCTTGCAAGGCCACGTTTGGGCCAAGCGCAGCTGGCTCCGTGACTGGAGTCGCCGTCAAGGGGATGGGTCGGGCAGGCGATATGTACGTGTCAGCTGGTGGGGCAGGATGAGGGTCGAAACGGCTCGGGGAAGCAGGTGAGTCCCTCGCTCCATATCCGGCATCGGGGCTGCGAGTGGAGCGGACCCTTTCTTCGAGACGTCTGATGTAGCTGCGCTTCAGTGAAGATCACCCGATTCATATAGCAATCTCACGCTCGCAATGCATTGACATCGTCGGTCTTGTTCGATGCATAGACGCAATCGGCACCAGCCTTTGCGCACAAAGCGCAAGCCGGCTTGTCGTGTGTGCACTGCCACGTCAGATCAGAAACCCGCTGTGTATTCACCTTTGTCTTCCTGCTCCGACATCGCTCACAAGCCAACGAGCGTGCGGCCTTATTTGTAACGTCCGAACCTGACATGTGTGATGACAAGGAGACACGGACATCGTTCCGGGTGGATCTCAGCCGGGTATAACCACCCGACAATTGCACAGACGGAGCTCGCCGCTGGACGCATGTGGCATACATCGGATTCAAGTAGACTACGCATAGGACACTATACAACCATGGCACCTCCAGTAAGCCTGTTCTGTTTCTGATAGTACGGCAGAGCCATCATCCATGCGTGGTGCTCCGAGCCTGTGTTGTCATAGGTGAACTGAGCATAAGTACTTTTCCCACCGTGTCGTCACATACCTTGACTTCCTCATCCCCGACAAGTACCAGCTGGCCCCCGCGCCCCTTGATGGCTGCTTCGCAGAGCAGTTGCGCGTGGCACAGATTTTCCAGTCGTATATAGTAGCTGACGGCGCATTCGATGGCCGCACCCACAGTCATGAGCCCCCTGTTGTGCATGATGAAACCCTTGCCCTGTCCCAACAGCTGCCCGACTTCTCCCGATCGGGACTCTGCATCGACTCCTACGTCGAAAGGTAACACTGGAACCTTGCCGTGGAAGGTACAGGAGTCTGTATGTTGAGCACATGACCCGTGATCAGCTCTCACCTTGCACTATCATGCTGATAGTCTTGTTCTGCATCGAGAATGCTTTGGCATATGGTGTATGTCCCTGCGCAATACCCCCTACATCCGGCCGAGCGAGATAGACGGCGGCGTGCAGAACAAATGCGTTGAGATCATCTGAATGTCAGCGATCGAACCCACATCTACACGTACAGCCAAGTGCTGCGCTGGGGCTGTTCATGACTTTGCCATCCCTGAGCCTTATTTGCAGCAAGTCTTCCGACCGCATGATGGCGAGGTTTTTGCCCGCAGGCAGCATCCAGATACTTTCCGGATCGATAGCGTCTCGTGTCTGCCGTCAACGCAAACTTTGCGGGCCGGGCACCGAGTCAGACTCACACTCATGTACACTGCACATCCCACACCCCAGCCCTCTGCGTGGAAAATCCTGGCTGCCAACGCCAAACGGCCTTTGTTGTAACGTTGCTCGATCGACTTGTCGCTGAAGACCGGCGGTTCTGGCCGTCTGAACTTGGCCACACGTGGCTTCCCGTCCGGTTCGTATCTGGGTTGTTCGAGGACAGCGACGGGCATGATGTGAATGGATTGAGAGATGGGAGCAGCATCCCATGGTCTACTAAGTGTTCGATTTCAACTGCATCACCGAGAGGGTCTTCGGACAAGTGACCGAAAGGCAAAGCGTCACGCGGATGCTTCGGATTCTACTCCGAAGCGGATTCGGGGGCGAGTCCGAAGCGGCCGGAGACCGGTTAGCTCGCCGCGAGCTACTGGGTCCTCCGTGGGGCTCAAGTCAGGACGGTATAAATCACATGCATTGTGGTTCGTCCCCACATCTGCATAGTGTCTGCAACAATCATGGCTACGAACACCATCGACCCAAAGCATAACGCGTCGCAAATCTTTGCAGAGGAGAAGCAACAAGTCTTTCACGATGAACAACCGGTTGACGGTATGCTCGCCCACAGTTCCGACCCCGAATTCATCGCCTACATCAGCTCGCTGTCTCCCGAGGAGTTCGCCGCGCAGGAGCGCGCTCTTGTCCGAAAGATCGACAAGCGCCTCATCCCTGTTGTCTTCGTTATGATGGGTGAGTCCATTTGTACTGAAAAGGTTTTGGCTGATTTGGGATAGTCTTCAACTATCTCGATCGAAGTGCTCTGGCTTCCGCGAGGATCATGGGTCTGACCACGGATCTCAACCTCAAAGGCAGCGAGTTCAGCACGGCCATCGCGGTCCTATTTGCTGGATACATCTGCTTTCAGCTCCCAGCCAATATGTGTACGTCCACCGGTTTCGATGACGTCGATTGCTGACAGCGCCAGTGATGGCCAAATACCGGCCGTCCATCTATCTGCCTACCGTCATGATCCTCTGGGGTGCGGTGTCGACCGCGACAGCAGCCTGCCAGAATTTCGTCGGTTTGGTCATGTGCCGCTTCTTCCTGGGTGTTCTTGAGGCTCCGTTTTGTAGGTCACACCTGAGCCCAACTCAAACTGATCGTACCAGTCCCCGCCTCTGTCTTCCTGCTTTCCTGCTGGTACAACAAACGAGAAATGGCCAAACGATCCGCTTGGTTGTTCTGCGGCAATCTCGTATCAGGAGCGATCAGTGGTATTCTCGCGGCGGGCGTCCAAGCAGGACTCGATCACGTGCGAGGCATGCGCGCTTGGCGATGGCTTTTCATCATGTACGTGTGGTTTTGCCGCCGTGTGAAGCCCTGCTTGCGTACCGGACCCGCTGACAACTTAGCGAGGGCGCCGCCACAATTATCTTCGCCGTAGCCGCGTACTTTATCCTTCCGGATTACCCTGAGAAAGGCACCCGCTGGTTGTCGAAGAATGAACGATACTTAGCCATGTACCGACTTGGCAAAGACCATGGTACCGCCGACGAAGAAGCCAAATTATGGGAAGGAGTAAAGATGGCTGCAAAGGACCCAATGTGAGTTCAGTTCGCCGTGAGCAACCGAGGGGCTGATGGCAGTACATGGGCTTTGGCGATGATGGTGTGCTGCAAGTCGTCCGCAGGTGCCGTCACCCAATTCATTCCGACCATCACCGCCACTTTTGGATACTCCACGTTCATTTCGCTCGTGCTCACGGCCCCACCATACATCTTCACTATACTCTGCTCTCTCTTCTTTTCTTTCACGTCTGACAAGTACGAGGAGCGGGGATATCACATCGCTGGCGCTATCATGTTCTCCTGCTGTGGGTACATTATGGCCGCCGCTTCGCCAGCCAGTCTCATTGCGACACGGTACCTGGCCTGCTTCATCGCCTTGGGAGGATTATACGGCACTTACAATGCTCAACTCGCATGGGTATCGACATCCATCCCCGCTCCGAAAGCGAAACGAGCTGCGGGTTACGCCATCGTCAACTCGATTGGAAACGCCAGTCAGATCTGGGCACCATATCTGTTCGACCCGAAGACTGCCCCACGATACATTGTGAGTGAGGTGCATCCCACGCCTGTGAAGCCCGTGAAGCCCGTGATCGCAAGCCCGCCGTACCTGACGCACAGCTTGCTTTCTCGGTAGATGCCGCTTTCTGCGTCGCTGCAGCTTCCATGGCGCTTCTGATCAAATTCGTCTTGTATCGACGCAACAAAAAGCTCGAAGACGCTCAACAACGCCTCACCGCAGAGGAATGGGCTGTCATGCCAGAGATCGAGAAGAATCAGATCAACTTCCGATTCTGTCTTTAGCACAGTTAGTAGTAGGTGTCGTGATTCGACGACGGCGCGTGGGGACCTTAAGCATTAGGATAGCACGACGAAACCCGTTTTCTGATGCGATCTGGCAAATGGGTGATGACATGGTAATTGGCGGTACGAAGGGGGTTCAAAGCACACAACAAGCATGGGTAGTAGCGATACAGGGTGGAAGCTTAACTTCCATGAGTTTCATGCAGATGTACTTGACGTGTCGGAGTTAAACCGCCCATTGAGAGACTCCGTTATTCTTGTACTGTGCACCGAGTGGGGTCACCAGTGCGGGGTCTGGACGGTAGACGCCCTATAGCTTGATGCAGACGGCTGGTTTCCGGCGAAATTCAACACGTGTGGACCAGTCCATAATCCCTATGCTTAACACTCTGGACTGCAATGCCCGTCATAAGTCAATCTACCGTTTTCGTATCGCGCATGCAGCCATCCCTGTCCGCCATTGGACAACATGAGCAAGGCTTCACCCAAACTGTTGTGAACGACATAGCGATGCGGGTCGGCTATGAAAGCTTCCCGCAACGTTGACAACACCAGAGAGCATTGTCTGGGCACTGCGGGCAGAAGTGTACTGATCGATGAAACGGGCAGTCACGGCTCACTGGGGGGAAGCAGGGAAACGAGCAATCTAAGTTACTTCGGAGCTGGAGGACGAGGACACGATCGCGCTAAGTAGCATTGGCGATACCTGTTGACCTGTCTACGTGGGTGGATCCCTGACCGCTGCTTTATGAACAAAGGCACAGGGCAAAGATATCAAAATACAAGCCGTTGACCCATACGGGCGACTGGATTTGATTTCCTTCAACTGCTGCAATCGATTCGCAAGCCATACATTGCCCCATTGATCATGTCTTGTAATGACAAGTTGAGTCAGGGGGACAAGTCTCGGACAGCTAGGTTGACGACTAATGTCAGCGTGGGAAGCGACGTCGTATGTACACTTCATGTTGTCAGTCTCGACAGGCCCACCCGGGGCATCAGAACATTCGCGTTCGGATATCTCGCACGCAGCTTTGGTCCTGGTTGGTCCCGCCCCCGGGAAGCTCGGACAATCCGCTCGGCTGCTGATTCGTACGGCAGCATGCCACAAAGAGGCGCACGGATGAGAATGAGGCGGCAGCGACATCCCGCACAGTATCATGGCGAAAGGCTTGCCGAGCCGGATTATCTGTTCGAGCTCGTTCAGGGCGAGTGGTATAAAGGGAGGAACAGGATTTCAGGAACCCTGAAAACAGAAGATGACGCTCATGAAAAGCTCTGGCCGCTCGAGCCCAAGGTTTTTTTTTGAATTCGCACGGTCCCGCCCGTGGCGGCTGGGCGGGTTTTACGACGATAGGGCCGCTGACGTCATGGCAAGCAACCGTCAACTGCAGCTTCGGGGCATGACGGCTCAGCGGACTCGTGCCATTCTCGCTGTTTCCGTGCGCCCCTCGCGTGGGCCTGGATGGGATGGCAGGAAGCCAAAGCAGAGCAGAGCAGACAGCGCAGAGCAGAGCAGAGCAGACCACCTGCCGAGGGCCAAACCAGAACCGGACCCCCAATCGACCTCGCTCTAATCCCCCTCTTACTCACCTTTGCCCAACAGTCGACCAGATGACGAACGGTCCTAGCGAGAGCGGGTGACACAGCAAAACATCTTCACTCGACCTTTACTCTCTCCGACATCACTTGACTCTATATCATCCTATTGTATCTCGTGCTGACGCGCCGGACACGAGAAACACCCAGCGAGAAGATACATCAATCCCAATATCGCGCGTTCGCTGGCGACGTCATACGACAAAGCACCAATCGTCACGCGGGGACAGGACAGACATCCTTTCTCCCAGCCCTCCTTGCAACCACACGCTCGAACATCAAAATCACGACGACCCTACACTGCTCCCTTGAGCATCCAACGAACGAGCAGATCCGACCTTGTCTGTCGTTCACGCGTCTCGTCCACCACGACGTTCGACACCGTCAGCTCTCGCGACTCGTCTATTGCCTAGCGCGCGACGATTGAGTTTATTATTGCTTCCGATTACAGCACGCGCAGATCACGTCTATCACCTATACCAACTGCCAGCGACCCCGGACTCGCTTCAGCGCGAGCACGACGAGTCTGGCGATAGACCGACGCATACGGCCGGTAGGGAGCATACACGACTCTCACCTGCCTTTGCTGGATCGACGCAATCAAGGTCCTCGCTTGTCCCAAACTCATTCCTCCACCCCACCTTTGACGTGCTCATCTTCGATATCACCTTCTTCTTGCCTTCTACTCGGTCTGGACCCTCGTCGTCATCGATTAGCAGGCTGCTCCTCGTGCGACCATTCACATCGACGGCATAACGCGGACACGAAGAAGGGCTTCTACCGAGAGCGACCATCCTTTCTTATCTTCGATTGCTATCGCATAAGAGACGACAGGCAGAGGCTAGTCAGAAATCGATCGTATCTGGTCATCAGCATTCGCCGTTCGACCCAATCGTCGACAACCACAAACATCTCTCTCGGTTTGGAGCAGATTACAGAGGATCAGCATCCGTACGATGGGAGGGGATCACAAGTGTCCGGTGAGTGCTGCTCCCCTTCGTCCTCTTGCCGCTCTCAATCCACTCTGACGAGACTGACCCGCAGTTGTGCTCGGCTACCTTCACCCGTCCTCAGCATGTCGGAAGGCATCTGAGGGCTCACACCGGTGACCGCCCGTATGAGTGCAAGGAATGCCCGCTCCGTTTTGCGCGAAGGTGAGTTGCGATCCCAAATGGTGGACAAAGTTCTCATGGCAGCGACTTGCTCTCGCGACATGTGAACAAGGCGCACAAGCCCCCTGACGAGAACGGCAAACCGCCGGTGGGGAAGAAAGGCCGTCGAAAGTCGATGCCTTCTTCCGCGCACCCCGCGCCGTCGACTCCACATGAGCTGAACGGTGGGGGTTTCAGCGGCTCGGCTCACAAGCCCCGCCGAGCCTCGTTCAATACCACCACGACGATGGAGCATTCTTTCTCCGAACCTTCTTCGTCGTCCCCCCAGCACTTTCCGACCATCGCGACAGCCACGCCCGCGCCGCAGCCCCCGCCTCTGCAAGCGCAGAGCATGTACCCTCATCACCCCCTTCTCGCTGGAACCCCGCAGCCGACCCAGAACTGGACGAGCTCCCCGCCGATGGACATGAACCACGTTGTCTCGCCCAACTACGCCAACCCCTACCACCCTGGTTACTCGCCCGTCATGGCCAGCGGGATGAATCAGACAATTGCACCCAACGGCCTCGTCCCGTTCCAGCCGCCTTTCACGGCTGTCCCAATGCGCCTCTCCGGCTCCGAACAAGGCTACATGGCGGGCTCGCCAATGGGAAGGAATTCGAGTGCCGGCAGCCTCAACTCGCTCGGATACGAATTCGGCTTCAAGAAGCGCGCTTGCGACCAGTGCAACCACAGCAAAGTCCGCTGCGATTTTGCCGAGCCTTGTCGTAGGTGAACTCGCTGTCGACGATGCCGCAAACTAACTCAAGATCGATGCGCGCATCGCAACCTAAGATGCTCGTACAACAAGCCTCAAAAATCAAGAACGATCGCAAGTATTCCAACCCAACGCATGTCTCTGCCCATGTCGGGCACCAATGCCAGCCTAAACTCAACTTACTCGACCTCGTCATACTCGCCTCAATCCCACTCTTCCAGCCCGCACTCGAACTCAAGTCCCCTCAACTCAACGATGCCGCCCCCGAACGTCCCGAATCACCACGCCCCACATTCGCATCCGCATGCACAACCGCCGTCGCAAACTGCTTTGCCGAGCGGTACTCCGGACCAGAATTCGTATATGCACACGCAGAACTGGTCACAGAGCCAGTGGCAACCCACGAGCGGCCCTCCGATGGACCAGTCTCTGGGTCTGACTCAGCAGAACGCCTCCTTGTCGCAAAGTCCTCAGGCCTACCCCTCGAGCACTTCATCTCAATACAGCCAACTTCCGGTCCCATTACCGCGCGCCCACTCCGGCTCGTCATCGATTGGCTCAGCCAACGCACACCTTGCGGCTACGCCATCGCTCACAAGCCATTCCACCAGTCCTGGCTCGGAGGAGCCCGCCGAGCGAAGAGCGAGCATATCGTCGTTCATTACCACCGGTTGGAGCGGGGACCATATCAAGGGAAACAGCGTCGAGCCAATGGTCGCGCCAGATATGTATGCCACGGGGATCAGCCCGACTATGGTTACGGCCACGACGGGGCCGACATACCAGACGGACATGAACATGTTTGCCTGGGTGCCGCCCGCCACAGCCACGATTGACCCGAGGACGCAGTTCCGAAACACGCTCACTGGGGAAGACGAAGTCGAAGGCTCATCCCGCCCTCCTTCTTCTGCCGCATCGACTTTTTACGACGGCACGCTCGACGAGGCTTCGCAGGCCGCGCTTAACCAGCGAAGGCGATCCAGCGTCACGACGGGTATCTGGGCGAACGCATTCGACCAGATGTCCCTGCAGGATGGCGGTGCGGGCGGGACGATTGACCCGTACACCGCCAGTCAGGTCGCGCAAGCCCGCCGCCCCAGCTGCCCTGTCATCCAGCCGACCATCCACGAGGTGTCATCTGGCAACGGCAGCTCCTCTTCGAACAGCGGCAAAGTGCCCAGCCTGGGCGATGTCAAGGACCTTTGGAAGCTATTCATGTCAGAACCGATGTCTGGCGGAATGGGCTCCACAGCGAACGGCGAGCAGATCGACCCGATGTCAGCGACGATGTCTGCGAACGTGGGCTACGGGAATGCTCAAACGGCCACGCGCCCCTCGATGGGGCCACGAGGTCTGAGCAAAAGCAACTCGATGCCAGACCTGACGTCGCCTCTGGCCAACGCCCGGCCCTTCTTCCAGACGTATCACAACGGTGTGACACCCCGCCCGACTGTCCCGCAACCTTCGTACACGCACAACCAGCCTCCGGCAGACAATAACGCTGTCCAGGTGGAGACCGATGGCGATGGCAATGCGGTGGTCATGCGTCGCTGGAAAGACAGTATCAAGAACCGCCAGGCGTCTTTCGAGTTTGATCCGAACGCGCAAGCCAAGATCAAAGCGACGTCGCCGCCCACCATTCCCAACCCTCTCTTGCCGCCTTCAGGGTCTTCCCACACCTGGTCCAATGCAACGGCTACGGCAAGTCAGTCTGCCGCGACTGGGGTGCCGAACATGAACTTCAACGCCAATCGGCCCCGGGCGTCGGTCCTGCAGCACTCGTCGGCTCTGCAGCAGACGCTCGCACCTGAGCGGCTGCCTTCTTTCGGGATGGACAACCTCCCTACCCCATTGAGCAAGACGACGTTCCGCGCCAACGCCGCGAAGTTCAGCAGCGCTCTCGCCCGACCTGGCAACAAGCGATTGGCGAGTCAGACGCTGGTGCCAACTGATCAGACCAAGAGGATCATAGGGGACGTGGGTGAGGCGTGGCATGGTCCCGAGGGAGGGGCGGACGGCGAGGCTGATGGGGTGGAGTTTCAGATGCTTGGTGGGTTGATTGGTATGCCGGGTAGTACCGGCATGACGCCCGTAGGAAGCGGCCCGGGCGGGCAGGGGCAATATTTTGGGTGGAACCATGGGTCGGGGATGGGG
>JAHXHD010001169.1:0-10870 GCA_019857685.1 Papiliotrema terrestris | reverse complement strand
GTGTCGCCCTAGTGGGCAGGCTGACCAGAGAGTACGACCGAGATCCGGATCGGGTGACGTGCGCAGGTACGCCGAGGGTGCATGGACCGAGGATGGAGCTTGGCTGGGACACGGGCAGGGCAGCGAAGAGGGGAGGGAAAAGACGGAATAGGGTGGTGGGTATGATTTGTAGAAGTCGCCGCTGTGATTTGTAGAATTGGCGGTTTATACAAATAACCGGGTGAGTCGCTCGGGCGAGATTTGTATTAGCAGCCCGTCCATCTCTCGGTACCTTTCTTCGCACGCCTTGCCGCCTCCGAATCTCGACGACGACGATGAGTAGTCACCCCTGCGCACCCCCCCTGTCCTCCCCCTATACTCTCGGTCATCACACTCTCCGATCCACTCTAGCCTTTTCTGGCGCCAAACCGGGCCCGTCTTGCTCGGCTCGGCCCCCTCCAGCCTCGCCCTTCCCCGACACAACAAACCATATGCACACTCTCGCATGTATGCATGCATTGCACAGTCCCTGCACAAAGTCATCATGCTACGCCTCGATGCTGTGCTTCTAGAAGGAATCATATACAACACGTCGTGTGTCGCATGCTGCTCGCAGACATGCACGAAGGAACCCGGCAGAATTGATCGTCGGATGCCGTTAAAGGCGGTTGCCCGTGAGGTAATCACTCGTGGGCCCGTCCCCTCACCCGGCTGACCACGCCCCTGGCCTCGGAGGCAAATAATCGCGTCACGGCATGGATCCAGCAAGGGGTAAGCGAAAGACTGGCGAGTTAAGCGGAAACCCTCTCCTTCCACGTGTATTTGCTTCCGCTCGTCCTCGTCACCTTTGTACACGCCTCGGTGGAGGTTGAGCAGCAGTGACCGACACCTCGATTGCCTTGTTGTCGTCCTCAACTACTACTTCCTTTCGCTAAATTCGATCACCGTCTCTCTCTTCGGGCGGCGTTTCACCGTGGTCTAGCCGTCTCGGCGCTCGGGGATAAATTCCATTCGAAGCGCTCACAGATTGCGAAGGGATACTCCCGATCAACAACGGCGATGCGGTCATATCTCCTCACCTACCTCGCTTTGTCCCTCGTCCTCGTCACTCTCGCCCAGGGCTCTCTTCCAGCCAGGGAGAACCCCGAGGTACAGGTCGAGGACAGAGAGCCTCCCGCCGATGGTGAGCGCCCCCAACTCTCATAGTAACCACGCTCATACCAGTCTGTGCGGCGTTGTACGACGCCCAGGCTCTGCTTTCACAATTGGAGCCCGCTCAGAACGCCCACCTCGATCGGAAAGTAGGGGCGGTTGGATCACTAGGCTCGAAAGGGTGGGGAGATGGTCTGGGATGGGGTCACGAGGGCCCACTCTCGACAGCATTCCGCTTGCTGCCCCGCCTGATAAACTCGCTTCTTTCACCACTATCATGGCTATCACGACTATCCCCCTCGCAATCATATCACGACCCTTACGCCGCCCAGTCATCACAAAATAAAGTCAAGATCACGAAAGCTAGAAGAGCAAAGATCAATCAGGTGTACGAATTGCTGGACGAGGCTGAGCAGGCGGGGTGTGGGGATGTACACGGCGTTCGGGCGAAGATGCTGATGGTGAGTTTCGGAGCTTCCGGGCGTTCAAGCGCTGAGAACAGTTCCCGCTGCGAGGTATGAGACAAGATTTGCAAGGGGCTTTCAGGTCCTACGAGGTGCGTTCGTCCTTCCAACATCCGTGTCGCCCTTTGACAGCACAGAAATACCTGGAAGTCAAGCCAGATGCCGAAGCGCAGTTTATGGTGGGCTTGTTCCACGCGACCGGTCTAGGGGGAGTAGAGGAAGACCAAGGCAAGGTGAGTCCTACTTCCTCGAAGAGTAATGTAGCCCTTGCTCACACCAGGCGCTGCTTCATTACACCTTCGCCGCTCTGCAGAACTATCGACCGGCCGAGATGGCGATGGGGTACCGCCATTGGGCAGGTATCGGTGTCAAAGAGGTATGTCAGGAGTTGGTTCTACATTCAAGGCTTGACCAGCAGGACTGCATGACAGCTTTAGACTACTACGAGGGTGCTGCGGAGAAGGGTGAGTCAGCGCGTTGAATCCCAGCTTACCCCAGCGTACGACCACTTCCTATCCGGTCCACCGGGCGGTCGAACCCTCCCCCTCACTACTGCTCGTCTGTCCGATCTTGTTGGCGGGATATATGGACCGCACGCATCCTGGGCATCGACCGGAGCAAATGCGCTTCGACCTGCCGTCCGGGCAATCTCAGCTTCGGCACGAGGAGAAACGGAAGCCGAGGTGTTGGAGTATTACCAGTACCACTCGGATCGCGAGTCGCACGTCTACACTGTCCGACTTGGTCGGGTATTCTACCTCGGATCGGTCTATCCCATCATGGGTGGGTCCGCACGCGGACCGGGCATCTCAGCAGGAGCGGAGGGTGTCGGCGAGATCCCGCAGAGCTTCTCGAAAGCAAGAGAGTACTTCACCCGAGCGGCGCGGACAATGTGGCCGAAAGATGTGGATTCGAAGGGACACGTCGCGCCAAGGAGGAAGCTAAGCAAGGAAGTGGAGGACGTGCTTCGTGACCCAGCGATGGTCGCTGCGGCATTTCTTGGCAGGATGGCCTTGCGAGGCGAGGGCCAAAAGGTGGACTACAAGCGGGCTAGGATGTGGTACGAGCGGGCAGCAGAGCTTGTACGTTTTATCCATGGTCCTCCCCGTCTAGCGCTTATACCAGGGCGATCGCGAAGCGTTCAACGGATTAGGCATTATCCACCGAGATGGTCTCGGCGTGCCCGTTGACAAGAAGAAGGCGTATCATTACTTTCAGGGAGCAGCAGGGGGAGATCTGGCCGAGGCGCAAGTAAACATCGGCAAAATGCACCTAGGTACGTGAGCTTGCACAGCCGAGATCAGGTTGCTGATAGCAGAACGGGGCGAGCTGCAACAGGCTTTCCAGTACTTTGAAGTGGCCATCCGGCACGGCTCGCCATTCGAGGCGTTCCACCTGCTTGCCCAGATTCACGCGACCACCGCTCGTCTTCCGGCTCATGCGGGCGGGGAGAAAGGCCACTGCGGCGTGTCCGTCGCGTACTACAAGCTCGTCAGCGAGCGGGGGTCATGGCAGGACAGCTTCATCAGCGACGGGGATCGCGCGTGGGCGAGGGGCGACGAAGAGACAGCTTTCGTCAAATGGCTGATAGCCGCGGAGACAGGCTCGGAAGTGGGACAGAACAACGTTGCGTTCTTGCTTGATCAAGGCAAGGGCGGCGATCTGTTCCATTCGGGACTCCAACAGATAATGGAGTCGGATAAAGCTCCGAAATCGGCCGGGAAACAACAGGACACGGCGTTGAGTATGCGGTACTGGGTCCGGAGTGCGGCGCAGGACAACGTGGACGCCATGGTCAAGGTCGGCGACTTGTACTGTGAGTTGACACTGCCGGCTCGGGTGATCAAGTCAACAAACTCACGCCAGACGCTGGGTTGGTCAACGACTCACATGCCTCGCCGCTCGAGGTCGCTGCGAACTACTATCAGACCGCCGCGGACACGCAGACATCCGCCATGGCGTACTGGAACCTGGGGTATATGTACGAGACGGGCAAAGGCGTTCCGCGAGACTGGCACCTTGCCAAGCGGTATTATGACATGAGCGGCGAAACGGCCCTGGAAGCTTGGCCTGCCGCGATGCTCTCCACTATCGGGCTCTACCTTCGCAGGTGAGTGTCACGCGTCTCATCTGTAATGCAGCTGATGGTAGTTGGTGGGTTGAGCTACGGTCTCGTGGGGAGATTCCCGGTCTGCGGATGTTCGAGCCACTGGCGGAGGAAGACATCGTCCACACGAGTATCTGGGACCGTATAGGCAACCTGTTCGCGTTCCAGCCGGCCGAGCTGGACCAAGGAGAATACGACGACCTGTCCGGCTCGCAGTGGTCTGGAGGCCAGCAGGCGGGCGATCCAGATGGAGACGGTATGGACTGGGAGGACGAAATGGCCGAGACGGTCATTATGGTCCTGGTCGTGGGGCTCATCATGGGCCTGGTGTGGCTACGCCAAGTTGTCACGCGCACGATCGAGACGCAGCGAAATGCGGCGGAACAGAGGCAGAGGGACGCGGCGGCCGCGGCTGCGGCGGTAGCGGCCTTGGATGGGGACCATGTCAGGCAGGCGGAGGCGGTGGCGAGGGCGGAGGAGGTGAGACGCGAGCAGGAAAGGAGGTTGGAGGAGCTGGAAAGAATGAGGAGGGAGAGGCAGCAGGAGCAGGAGCAAGGCTGGCTTGGAGAGCCGGGGGAGTTGCATCCGTTGTGATTGTGGTCATGCATGGTTGTGCCAGTGCCCTGTGGCGGCCAACGGAGCATCAACGACTCCGGTGCGCCACATCTGCTACAGTACATACTGGGGCAGGAAACGATCCTTGATCCAATGTGAGTCGTACCAGCCATACTGTATGCATTTGTCCCACGACACCCGGAACGAGCGTCACAGGGCTGTCAGTCGCATCGTGAGCGAGTGTCTTCTCGGCGTCCTCATGTGTGGAGCATAGCTGGGAAGCCAGTGGAGCTCGTGTGAGCAGGGTATCTGTGGGAAGGACGCGGAGCGTGTGGAAGGCCGTCGAGCGTATCAGAAAGGGTTTGAAGCAGGATGGAAGCCAGGTGGAGCACGCGAGAACGGCGAAGGGCGTGGAGCATGTAAGGCAAGTTTGTGGAGCGTTGGTGGAAGGCTGTGGGGCGTAAATGCGCGTCGATGAAAACGCGCGCTGGCAATCCTTTCAACGTGTATCCTTTGAAGCCCTTGGAGATGATGGCAACGCGGTGGTCAAATACGTACCCATCGCGTTCTGCGCCTTGAAAGCCATCCGTCTCTTGCACTTTCATGCTCCCCCAAACTTCCACTGCAGTTTCCAATACACCCAACCTTGTTACGCATCAAGTCATCTCCACATGTCTGCCTCGAGCAATTCAGTTGTTCTCACCGTTCGTGATGTCGGTGGCGTGTGGACCCTGAGCAAGGACCTGCTTGATTTCAATTAGCGGTGGGAAGCAGTCAGCAAGGCTTGTGAGTGGCTGCTGAAAGAGAGTCCAGGCACGTTGGAGACGGAACAAACCACACGCGAGAGCTTGAGCCTCAAGCAGCTGATGGACAAAATACAGACGAGGAGATCAGCCGCATTCGATCCGATACTGGGCTATTCACCTGGTCAGGACGAGGAACGGGTGATTGACTACGATGGCTTCCAGGAGCTCTGGGGCTCACTAAGCTGTTTGGACGCCGCATGCGACCCTCCTTTGCGACGCCTCAGCAAGGATGGATCATTCTGCAGACGCCCCGACGGGACATTCGTGTCCACTTGCAGAGATTCAACGGACCCCCAACTGCTTCGCACCTGGAAAAGTCTTTGCACTGTGAAAGACCAAATACACAAGATAATGCTCTCGTCTAATCGGATTGCGAAGGCTTACAACTCCCGTTTTACGCAGAACCTGGGGACCTCCGCCGGAGATGGGAGCTCGCGTCGTGTCAATGAGCAGTCGGGTCTGATTTCTGCCCTGTCAATCGCCGACAACAGCGGACAACCGTCCCCAAGCGAGAGGGCTGAAGCGGTCCAACTCGACCCGCTTGCGGCGCTGGCTTCAAGCCTGTCCATCGCGGAAGACCCCCGACAGGCGGTGTCCGGAAGAGAGACGGAAGAGATCGCTTCCACTTCGTCACGCTCAAGCGCGAGAAAGGGAAAGCAGGAGGACCGAGATTCTGACGATTCTCCCCGTTGAGGGGCTGATTTCCGGCCTGGACAGGTTGTTGCAGGTGCAAGCGAAATTACTGTACATATCTCTTGCGATGTGGATGTGCGCACTGACTGCCGGATATCTGAGCACCAAGTCCTTTGGCTCCCACAATCATAGTGCCCCCTCATTTCTCTTTCTCTGAATCTCCAAGTGTATGGGCGTGGGAATACTCCGGGCTCGAGCCAGGGATGGATGTCTAGGACTGGTATGCCTTGTGGCCCAGAGGACGCATTGTTGGCCAGGATCCACGAGAGCCCACACAAGGCCGAGGCAAACAGTACACAGCTTCTCAGCCTCCTCCATCCGACGTGGTGTCCTACCAAAGGCACTCCAGGTCGTTACACCGACCACCAAGACGTTGCCTTCCAGGGTGAGAAAGGTTGAGGTCTCCTGTGCGTCGGTCATTCGCAATACGCGGTCCACTGTGGAGCTGCTTAAGCTGTATAAAGGTCTCCTGACAGCTCCAACTGATGCTTGTCTTCAAGCTCTACACCGCTGACACGGTTTTCGAAGGTTGAGCATCTTTCACCCTTCATGCAGCAACACAGGACACCCGACCTTCTCCGAGACTGGGACAAGGACCTGGCCCAGGTGATCACTTACCCGCATTCTCGCACGTATGCCCTTACGGATCCTGAACCTCACCCGAGACGAGAGGACGGTCTTGAAGAAGTTCCTGCGCCACGTCCAGGTGCCCTTCGAAAGCAACCGCAAGGGCTGCACTGAGGCGGAAGCCCAAGTCGCCGAGACCGCCACATGGATCCAGATCTGGCTCAAAAGCGTGGACGGCAAAGGCGAGGCGACGCATGAGAGCGTCATCACAGCTTCCAAGGACTACCTCAACGACGACCGGCTGCGAGTCTTGTGCTGCAGAATCGACGACCCGAAAGCCACTCATGGTCTGAGCAAGTTGGAGCAGGACCTCGCCTTTTCGGGGAGCGGACGGGTGAGCCATCGGCTCGACGAAGAAGAGCAAAGGGGAGCACGCTCGTCCGAGCACTATTTGTGGCCGACCGACACTATGGTGCAGCATGGGACAGCGTTGCTCCGCGCGATGGGATCCAGGGCAGAGGTCTCGGCATTTGGTTCCCCGACCTCGTGGGACAGAGACAAGGACAATCACTACCTCCGGATTGACTTGAACAACGGTACGGTCACGTCGGGAGGGAGAGTGTTCGCTCAGTCGAGGCTTGGATCGGCGTAGAGATGGCGGCGGTGTCGGGATTTGTATATAACAAGGGCTACTTCCGCAGTCACCGAGAATTCAGGACTAAGTTACTCATTGTGTGCATGGCATCGCAGAGTCTCCACTCCTAAGAGGGTGACTTCGTAGGCGTCTTTCGTGAGATGCTGGGTTGCAAAGCTGGGACGCACGTGCTGGCGGGATCTCCGAGGCGATTGCCCGCTCAGACAGGTCGAGACGCCGCTTCACAAGCATCAAGGAACGTGCAGATTGTTCGACGATATCAGTGCTGCGGCCGCACGTCGCCTTGCTCGAGTCCTCCCTGAGATCAACGGAAAAATGACGAGTAATTCGTACATGGCTTCATAATCTGCATCCTCCGAGATAGATATTATACTTGCGATCGAACCTGGCGCTATCGCGTCCCGCTCATCCGAGCGTGACAGACATCTCCCTAAAGTTGGTGCCCAGCCCATAAGCCGTCAACGTCCTCCTCTCGGGATCGTAATCCAGATTCTGGACCTGCTGCCCGTCGATGCTAATCGTCCTATTCGCATCCTGGCCCGCAAAGACAACCATGTCCAGGCCCGTCTCGTCCGCCTGGTCGTACCCGAACGTTCCGCTGACCTTGAGCGTCGTCCCGTCGAACGCGAAGTAGATGTCCGAGTACCTATCGCCGACGTCCGTGGAGATACCGTCGTCGAGGCGGAGGTACCCCTCGGCCTGGTCTGTAGCGTTCGGAGCGATGACGAGATGGAACGGCAGCTTTCGGTTCTCGCTCGCGGTGTAGCTCTCGCCCGTACGGAGGGGGATGACGGCGCCGCCGCGGATATGCAGGGGCATGGTGTCGTACTCGACGTTGTCGAGCGTGACGTTGGCACCGGTACCGTTCACCTGGTCGAGGGTGAAGAAGTCGTAGAACACGGTATTGGGGACGTAGAAGGTCACGCTGGTGCTGTTCTCGTCGACCACGGGCGAGACGAGCAGCGACGGGCCATAGTAGAACTGGTGCTCGATCGAGAGCGTGTCGGCTTCCTCGGGGTGGACCCAGGACAGCGGCCACATCGCGGGGGTGCCGTCCGTCGAGTGTTGGTGCAGGAAGGTGTAGGAGTAGTCGAGAAGGCGGAGACGCGTTCGGCCCGCCGCGCGCGCCGCGATGGTGGTCAGGTTCCAGCGGTAGAACTCCTGGGGGATGTTGCCCAGCTCGTTGTGGTTGCGGTAGAACGTGTTGAACGCGCCGAGCCTGATGTCAGCTCAGCGGATGTCATACGTCGGTGCTCTACGTACCAAGCCCATCGGGCGCAGAGAGTCTCTGTGGAGTTGCCTCCAAATCCGCAAGAATCGGCACCGACCATGCCCACACCGTAGATCGACGCGAAGCCAAGCATCTGCCGGATGGTCTGGATGTACTGCTGCCATGTCGAGATGTTGTCACCCAACCAGAGCCCGCTCGGCGTGCCGCTGAAGGAAGATCGGGCGATAGTGAACGCCTTTTGACCCGGGCGACGAGCTGAGAGCGCATTTCGCGTGACGATGGCGTGACGCGAGCCGTACAGGTTGTGCTCGTCGTACGTCCTGGCGCCGTTGGCTTGCACAAGGTCAGTCCGGGCAGAGAAGTCGGAGATGTTTTTCAGGCCGGTACCCGAGCCCGAGTTGTCGCTGGTTGAGGGCGCCTGACGACGGTCCTGGAGCGTGTACGGCGGGTAGAGCCATTGCGAGTCGAGCGAGGGGGAGAGGTAGTCGTCGAGGTTGGGACCACCGATGTCAGAGTAGTTACCCGCAGTCTGGTCCCCGGTCGTTTGGTTACCGGCGTCCTGGCGCGGAAGAAGCATGGGCGGAGCGAGAGAGCGTCGAGCCGGGCTGGAGTTGTTCCAGGGGTCGGAGATGTTCTGACCGGCTTGGAAGGCGGGGAAATCCGGAATGGAGTTGGGGATGACACGGGGCGCGGGTCGAGGCGGAGGGACCGGTCGTTCGAGCGAGATACGGTAAATGTTGGCTTCGAGCTGGAGTCAGCGGTGCTTCGAGCTCTCTCGGGCAATCCTCGCTTTGCCTCTACAGACATCGAGCAGTCCGGATCGCTACAAGCTGCACTCACATAGGGCAGGAAGTTGGCCGGCTCATTCATATCCAGCCAAATACCCGAAACGTCCACCCCGTTCTCGGCGCTGAAGAACCTCGCGAACTCGCTCGTCCACCAGCTCTGCGCGTTCGGGGCGGTCCAGTCCGGGAAGGCCGTCGGTCCAGGCCAGACGACTCCCTCGTACAGGTCTCCATTGTCGTACTTCAGGAACACATCCTGCTGCACTCCTGTCTGGTACGTCTCATACGAGTCCACCGAGCTGTTGGGCGTGCCGCTAAACGTCGCCGGGTCGACCATGACGATGAAGTCCCTGCCGGACTCTTGGAGCTTTGAGACGACGTAGCGGACCTTGTCGAGCGCGAATCGGTCCGGGTCGAGGGTCTGGATCCAGCGCTCGTACATGTAGTCGATGTCCTATGCGTTAGAGACCTTTGATCGTGCTTTACGACCAACTCACCATCCACTGAGTCTGGACCGGGATGCCAGCGGCGGTGTACTGCGATCAGCATCATCCAGCGCTGTACGGCTCGGGACTGACGTTGTTCACCACCTCAGCGACCTCGGCGATATCCAAGTACCCGTACTTGCACGAATGGAACCCAAGACTCCAGTACGGCACCTCGGCCGCCTTGCCCCACACGTCCGATCCCTGCCGGGCGACATCCGCGGGAGTCGGTCCAGCAAAGAAGAATAGGTCAACGATTCCGCCCAGGACGCTGTACTCGATGTACCGCCCGGCCTCGGGGAATCGCACGTCCATGCCGTGCGAGTTGAGCAGGAAAACTCCATTGGCACTGGCGTTCTGCCCGACCTTCTGGTTGACGAAGACGGGGTGCGCGCCGTAGAGGTTGGTGTATGTCGGCACGCCGTATGCGTCGCGCGTCCAGAGGGTACGGGTGTAGTTGTCTCGCTCGATCGGGAGTCTGCTGTCAGCGGCCTACCGGTCTTAAGTGGGGAAGAGGGGACGTACGTGAAGTTGTCATTGTGTTGGCCTAGGCCCTGGATGTTCGAACCCTCCGCCAGTCTCGACGAGAAGCGCAGGAACTGCTCCTCGAAGATCAACGTCTGGTTCGTCGTGTCAAACACGACGTCCCCGTCCGACTTGCGAATGACCCTGAACCCAAACGGCTCTTCCTCCCATTCGAACGAAAGCGCGCACGAGTCGTTGCTGACGCTGTTCGCGCCTGGTTCGGGCCACGGCGCAACATCGTTCGGCACCACATGGGCCTTGTTCTCCTCGTCGGTGATGCGCACGCGCAATCGATCGCCATTCTCGTAAGTCACCGACAGCGCCAAACGAGGGTAGTCGGGTCCGTAAGCCGTGCAGTTGCCAATGATCTCGAGCGTACCGTCCACGCCGGTATTGTCGCCGCGGACGTTGGCCGACGTGAGGCGGTATCCCCGACAGGCGGAGACGTCGCCGGTGTGGTTGACGGGCGAGGGGACAGTAACGATGGGTGGTCCCTCGGCATTTTGACGCTGGACCAGCTGATGCTCGTCGAGGTTGTATATCGGTTTTGCGGCCGTCAGGCCGAGTAGCGCGGTAAAGACGATCAGCCTCATGTTGGCTGTGTCAGATGCTGAGTTGCGAGGAACCCTCCGAGGCCGAGTTGATCTTTATATACCTCGCGAAGCGAGACAAGGCTGCCGAAATTAGGCTGCTGCACCACGGCGCCAAGCCCGGTCCGTTCATCGGTGTCGTGGCCTCCTGGCTTCGGGGTCCACGGCGGCCCGGCGCGGGACGAGCATGATGACATGCATGCAGGATCATGATCACGCGGTTATCGGTCACCGAAGTCTTGCCGGTTCTCATGCTAGAGGGTGGGAGCCCGGGGG
>JAHXHD010001168.1:0-26513 GCA_019857685.1 Papiliotrema terrestris | reverse complement strand
GTTGAGATGCCCGATGTGGTATCTTTCATGACGCGACAATAACAAAGGGTCCACATCCCCGCCGCATTAGGGTATTACGATTTCGACCCACCACCCCCGCACTTCTATTCAGGGAGATTACAACAACGTATCCTGATATCAGGATGCCTGATCCCATATCCCTATCCGGGGACACTTTGGACACATCATCAGGTACCGACAGTCTGGGCGGGTGATACGAACATGAGCTGCAGCCAACCGGACACGGATGTGGGTGGTTGGAGCACGACGCGAATACATGTACCCAAAAAAAAAACCGGTCAGGCTACGATGGCGAGTAGAGGCTACTCATGTCTCCAGCTTCCGCAACATTGCCAACCTCTGCTCGATGCCTCCGCCGTTCCCGCCAAACACCGCCGCTTCCTCGACGCCCGGACTCGCCGCTCCGCCTCGAGATCCCGCGACAATTGTACCCGCCACAGCGCCATCCAATGACATGCAAGAAGTAGGGGACGCCAGTGCTCGGTCAGACCAGCTCGCCTTCAGGATATCCTCCACCTTGTCATGCGCTTTTTCCGCCTTCTTCTGCGCCTTGGACCTTTTGGTGCGGGCAGGCGACGGCGACAGACCAGACGAGGTTGCCTTGTCTCGCGTGGTGGCGCTCCGGGCCATCCGCGCTCCCAACGGCGTGTTCACAAGATCAGCAAGTGCCGTGGAGCGCCGGATCATTGGCGTCGGGTCGAGGCGCGAGGATGGAGTGATGGCGGTTTTGGCGCGCTTCAGCGGACTGCGTCGCGTTGGCGTCTTGTCTACATCGATACTTTCATCCTCGTCACCGTCCACAATACTCTCGTGGCTTCCGCCAGATCCACCCTTGCGCGGCGAAGGCGCCGGCGGCAAGGCGGTATACGAGTTCGCCAGAGCCGTAGCCGTGCTCGGTATAGTCGGGAATCTCGTATGCGGCGGTCTCGGATCACCAGACCGCAGCACCGTCACGTGAGACTCGTCGTCGGATCCGTAGTCGCTTCCGCTCTCGCTCCCGGCTGTGTGCGCCAGGAGTCCATGCAGCGACACTCCGGATGGAGTTGGGTGGAAGAACAGGTGCGGCTGCATTGGGGGTGATAATGCTTGCGTGGCCGATGTCGCTCTCGGCTGGATCCACGCAGGTGCTTCTGGCGGCGCGACGACCTTTGCTCCACCACCTTGACGTTTGTTTGGCGACCGATTCCGGTTCAACTTCCCAGCCGGGTTTTGATCTCGTTCGCGGTACGTCAAGGAAGCGATCTTGTCCCGCAATGCCTTTATCGAGCCCCGCTCTTCGGGTATCGTGTCAATAGCATGTCCCGAGAGATGGGGAAGGGTCTGGTATGTCGCCGCAGACGGCAGAGCAGGCACCAGCTTGATCGTCCTCCGCTGGCCCATCTCGTCCGTCTCCTCATCGCTCAGCGCCTCGGCCTTTCCCCGCGCGGACTTCCACGCATTCATCGTGCTTCGCCATCCCCACCCCCTGCCCGCAGCCGAGATCGCTCCTGAGGATTGTGCGGGCACAAGCTCGACGTCTTGCCAGTGCACTTCGTTGGCGTCGCGGTCGCTGTCACCGCTGTACCATGGATCCTTCTCGTCGGGCTCTGCGTCCTTGAGCTGTTTCCACTTGCCACGCTCGTACTCTTCCTCTTCGTACTCGTCGACTTTGCGCCGGGCATACCATCGCGAGAAGAGCCAGCCGCCGAGGGTGATGAGAATGAAGAGGAAGACAGGTACGAGGTATTTCAACGAGTCGGGCTGTTTCGTGGCGTTTGCTCCAGGCGGCAGAGACGAGTTGCTTTGAGTGGATGAAGGCGAGGACGATGACGTCCACGTGGAGGTGGAATGTGATGATGACGACGATGTGGACGATTGTGAGGAGACGGAGCTCGTCTCCGAAGAGCTGGTTGATGTCGCTGGCGTTTTGCTCGAATGGGTGGTGTGCGCCGCGGAGGTCGATTTAGCCGTCGACTCATCCCCATCGTTGTTGGTGTCGCCTTTGGACGGCGGAGCAACCACTTCCCCCGGTGGACCGATCAGGAACGGGTCGGAGCGTCGCTGTGATACGGCGAGGGCGTCCGTACCTGGCACCAACGGCGAGAGCGTGATGGTCAGCAAAATAGCCACGCCGATTCCCCTGGCGGACAAAGCCCCGCGCATAACTTCGAATCGGTTGTAGTGATTCGCTTGTCGGTGGTCAGAACGGCGGAGGGGATAGATGGACGGATGGCTCGAAGCACTGTGCCCTCTTTGTGCTCCCTGACCGGAGCGCAACAGCCTATGTGGCGAGATAAGACCGGTGTCTCAGATTGAAGCAAGATGGCTGTCGACGTGAGCGGAGCAGCGGTACATTTCGACGACTGGAGTCTCTCCGATCGCTCGCAACATGGACGGGCACATCGCTGTTGAGCGACTGGCACAGATCGGTGGTCGTCACAGGATACATGTCTCGCACAAGTCGTCAATGTCATCATGTCGTGTCCTGAGACCAGTCAGCTGTGCTCGCGCTCCCAATACAGACCCCACTCACAAAACCTTGTCGTCACCGGCAGTCCCTCAATACCTAATGCTGTACCCTCCGACACCCCAGAAGACGTATGAACTTCCTCGCGGTCGATCCCACCTCCCCAAGTCTGCCCAAACACGCTGATGGGATGACTGTCAAAGTTCATCCCCGTCAACCCATCCTCGAGCGCGTCAGGTCCATGCCCTGCACCGCTCGGAGTGTTTGCATACTTCCACTCAGTAGACGTCAGGTAGTGGTCGATGACTTTCCGAAACGCTTCCAGAGGCAAAGGTGAATGTGCAAGTTTGCCTGTGATCAGCTTCGCCCTGCACTCTTCCCATCTGAAACAGCTATGAATCTCAGCCTTCAACTCACCATCCGCGCCGCGCGCGATGGGCGGCCCCCACTTCAGAGCCCTCGTCTCTTCCTCGCCTATCTCTTTTACTCCCGCAAGCTCGTCCAGCCGCTTCGCGAACCCCTCCGGATCGGCGTCTGGGTCGAACATGGCGGACGATGTCTCGCTCTCGGCATACCCTTCGTTGTCCTCGTCTCCCTCATCCTCTTCTTCCCCTTGTGCTCTCTCTTCTTCTTCATCGACTGGGTCTCCTTCATCTTCCTCCTCATCTGCCTCGTCGTCGTCATCGCCGGGCAAGCGGCCCGTAAGCTGGACGGCCCGACGGGGTCGAGTTGGATAGTCGAAGGACGCGTCCTGGTGTCTGCCAGAAGGAAGAGTCGGCAAGATTGGGGGTGGACCGTTCCTTGCTGTGGGATAGAAGCTGGAGGAGGAGAGAAGGAAATCATCATCCTCCATCGACTCGTCCATACTAGCTGATGTATCACCCGTCGAGGCCGGTTCAAGTCAAAGTAGCGTGTGATCCTGCGGCCTGGACAAGTTGTTGTGACAAGTGCGGCGGGCTACGCCGCTCAGGTCGAATGGCATCAATGACCTCACGCATTTGCAGCTCTTGCTGCCATTCCCAATCCAACCGGAGTCCCAAATGCTACGCATCATAGCTGGCAGTGTGGATGCATAAAGAGTTGTGATGGAGTAATACACACCCCGCGAAGGAGGAAAGCACCATAAGATCATCTACACGAAGTTCTTGAAAGCGGACCACGCTCCCGCCGCACCCGCCATGACGCCCGCGCTGATAGCTGCTGGCCTGACTCCCGCTGCCTAGTCAGCTCGTAGCACATCACAAGTCTCCGCAACGCACCTGTGGATTTGAAAGCCGCTCCACTAAGCGCCGCTGCGCCCATGCTGTTCATAAAGTCGTGCTTGCCCCGGATGGCGTCCAGCGAAGAGTTTGTCAGGTTGTAAAAGATAGCTACGAGTCAGGGAAGGGAACAAGCATACTAAGCGGTTCAAACGCACCGAGAACACCGAGCGAGTTGCCCAAGAGGGTACCGCGCCGGGTGCAGCCGTTGAGAATACTGTTGAGACGGAGCTTGCCGGATGCGTTCTCGCCGAGTTGTCGCGACCAGCCCTCTTTGAAGCCCCATGCACCGCCGATAGCCAGGCCTGGTATCAGCACGACTTGCGAGGGCTTCACTGCGAAGCGGGTCCAGCCGTACAGGCCAGACTGTCTGGAATCGTGAAGCTGACGCCGAACTCACCGGACACATAAGTCGTCCCGGTCCCGACACAGAGATCGTCCGTCCATCCACGACTCGGCAGCACCGACGCCGCGCCCTCCATATCCGTCAACTTGTCCTCGTCCAGCTGCAAGAAGTCGAGGTTCTGCCCAAGACCAGCAAGGGGGTGCAGCTTGGCGGGATCATAAGCGGAAGAGAAGGTGTCGAGGGCGGAGGGCAGCTGCGGCGCTGGAGCTTGAGGAGTGGAAGGTCCAGCGGCAGGTGGGTCCGGAATAAACGATGAGCCGGGCTGTTGTTGTTGTTGGTTCTGGGATTGAGAGAAGTTGGTAGATGCAAAGAGATCGGCCGAGGTGGTGTGCTCCCTGGGTTGTTCAGGGGCGGGCTGCTGGGCGCCACCTCCTCCGAGAAGACCGAACAATGCCATGACGGACGCTAGGTAAACTGTCGAGTTGGGATGAGGGGAATAGACGGGATGCCGAGGGTGGACAGTGTGATGATGCGAATGACTGCTTTGTGACTGGTAAAAGTCGGAAAGTCGGAAGCTCAAGGGATTGTAGTCGAGAGAATATTTGCCACCCGCCTTTTGTGCGCTTTTGTCCCGATTACCTCTTAGCCGCCTTTTCCGCCGGAAACCAAAGATTGCGATCCCATCGTCTGTTGCCCGGTCCAGAAGTTCTGCTCTCGTCACAAATTATTCTTTGACCGCTTCAGCCGTACAATCCTCTAGACGTGGCTGCAGACATGGGGGATAATCGCGCCGCACTATCGACCAAGAAGGGAAAGAGGAAGAATGGCAGCGGGACGAGCACGCCCAACAAGACGCCGAGAGTAGCTAGTCCGGTACCCGACACCCAAGTTGCCATCGCATCGTCTTCGTCGTCTAAGAATGGGATGGACCCGATGGAGGCTTTAGAAGGTGGCGATGACCCAATGGAACGCCTGACTGGAGCTGAAGCTGGCGACGAGGCGGCTATCGTGCCGACGAGAGCAGACGAGTTCGAGCAGGAGGCTGAGCGAGAAGTCGAGGCTAGCAAAGGGCTGGACGGGCAGGCCGAGGAGGGAAAGATGAAGCTGGTCCATCAAGTCAGGCATCAGGTGAGCTAAGAGACTTGGATATTTTTGGTCGAGGCTCACGCAAAGGTCGCCATACCGCCAAACTTCCCTTATGTCCCGATCAACCAGCACAAACGGAAAGACCCGCCGGCGAGGGAGTACGCCTTCACGCTAGACCCTTTCCAGTTTGTCGCGACTTCGTGTATCGAGCGGAACGAGAGCGTGCTAGTCTCTGCGCATACATCGGCGGGAAAGACGGTTGTGGCTGAGTTTGCCATCGCGACGTGTCTGAAGGAGGGCAGGCGGGTGGTGTATACCAGTCCAATCAAGGTGAGCTGAAGAGGACGAAACCCGCGGAGCTCATGCCAGGCTTTATCCAACCAGAAGTATCGAGAGTTCACTGAGACGTTCTCTGATGTCGGTCTTATGACTGGAGATGTCACCATCAACCCCACGGCCTCGTGTCTTGTCATGACAACGGAGGTAAGCGCCACATCGGCTACAGGGGATTATGTGCTGACGCTAGATTCTGCGAAGTATGCTGTACAGAGGATCTGAAGTCATGCGTGAGGTTGCCTGGGTCGTCTTCGATGAGGTGCACTACATGCGAGACAAGGGTGAGCCGAGACCCGCTTCCAAACAACCAGTGACTGAGCTGTAGAACGTGGTGTCGTCTGGGAGGAGACCATCATCTTGCTTCCCCACACCGTCCGATACGTCTTCCTGTCTGCCACTATTCCCAACTCGATGGAATTCGCCGAATGGATCTGCAAGACGCACGAACAACCATGTCATATCGTCTACACCGACTTCCGTCCGACGCCATTACAACACTACCTCTTCCCGGCCGACTCGGAAGGGATCTACCTTGTCGTCGATGAGCAGAGCAATTTCCGAGAAGACAATTTCCAGAAAGCTATGGCGGCGTTGGCACACGGGCAAGGCGAGGACTCGGCGGACCCAAATAGCGGTAGGGGCAAGAAGGGCAAGACGAAGAAGGGCGGGGCGCTCAAGGGCGAGTCTTGTTTGATGCGACCTGCTTTGTGCCGTCTGACCAGCAGAGAAATCGGACATATACAAGATTGTCAAGCTCATCATGGCGCGGAACCTCAACCCAGTCATCATCTTCGCGTTCAGCAAGCGCGAATGCGAGCAGCTCGCGATGCAGATGTCCAAGCTGGATTTCAACACGGAAGACGAGGCTGCGGCTGTGGAGCAGGTGTTCGAGAGCGCTATCGGTGCGCTGTCCGAGGACGACAAGAAGTTGCCGCAGATCGAGTTGATCTTGCCGTTGTTGAAGCGCGGAATCGGAATTCACCACGGAGGACTGCTGCCGATCCTCAAGGAGGTCATCGAGATCCTATTCCAGGAGGGATTGATCAAGGCCTTGTTCGCTACGGAGACATTCTCGATCGGGCTGAACATGCCTGCGAAGACGGTCGTCTTCACTTCGGTGCGCAAGTTCGACGGCAAGGACTTTAGGAATCTGTCTGGAGGAGTGAGTAGCGGTTATGTATTTGCTGGCGGAAATGAGCTGACCCGCAGGAATACATCCAGATGTCAGGCCGAGCTGGACGACGTGGCCTCGATGCGCGTGGTATTGTCATCATGATGTGCGACGAGAAGATCGAGCCGGACGCGGCGAAGAGTATGGTCAAGGGCCAGGCGGATCGACTCGACTCGGCCTTCCACCTGGGATACAACATGATCATTAACCTGATGCGGGTGGAGGGGATCAGCCCGGAATTCATGCTGGAACGGTGTTTCTTCCAGTTCCAGAACACCATGAGCGTACCGGTGCTCGAGAAGGGTGCGTCTGGCGAGGAAGAGAGAAAGGCTAGGCTGACGCTGTAGAACTAAAAGAGGCCGAGGAGGAGCGGGATGCGATTGTGGTGAAGAAGGAAGAGGAGATCAAGGAGTACTACGATCTGCGGCAGCTGCTGAAGGAGAAGGGCCAGGATTTCCAGGCTGTCATCACTCACCCGACGTACTCGCTGCCTTTCTTGAACAGTGGACGGCTGGTGGAGATCAAGGAGGGAGACAAAGACTTTGGATGGGGAATTGTGCTCGCCTACAACAAGGTCGTCACTCCCAGGGTGAGTTGCGCGCCACGATCCGCCAGCGTAAGCTGACTCCCCAGGGTCGGCCACCTGTCTTCAACCCGGCGAGCGATCCACCACAAAAAGAATACGTGGTCGACGTGCTCGTCAAGCTCGCGACGGGCACACAGGTGTCGAAAGACTCATCGATATCTAGTCTGCACCCGCCTGGACCGGGCGATGCTGGTCAAGTCTCGGTTATTCCGGTGCTTCTCTCCACGATCCAGTCCATCAGCCAGCTTCGAGTCAAGGTGCCGGCGGATTTGCGCTCGCAAGGCGACAAAAACACGGTCTATCGGGCTTTGGGTGAGGTGATGAGGCGGATGCCGGGCGGACCGACCCTGCTGGACCCGATCAAGAACATGGGTATCACCGACAAGTCGTTCATGGACTTGGTCAAGGTGAGTCATGATCCGCCATGCGAATGTAGCAAGGCTGACAGAGCAGCAAATACAACTCCTCGAGGACAAGCTGAATACGCTACCCATTACCAAGGACCCTAAACTCCCTTCCTTGTACGACACCTATGACCGCAAGCTGAAGGCGATCGAGCACGTCAAGTCGCTCAAACGGAAGATCAGCTCGGTACACGATGTTCTTCAGCTCGAGGAGCTCAAATCGCGGAAGCGAGTCCTGCGGCGCTTGGGCTTTACGACAAGTGACGACGTCGTCGAGATGAAGGGGCGGGTGGCCTGCGAGATCAGCAGCGGAGACGAACTGCTGTTGACGGAGTTGATGTTTGGCGGGACGTTCAACCCGCTTGCGCCGGAACACTGCGCCGCGCTCTTGAGCTGCTTTGCTTTCCAGGAGAAGGTGAGCTACAGCGGCCGGATTACGGGTTTCGCTGATACCAGTCCGAAACGGCCGTGAAGCTGAAGGAGGAACTGGCCGCGCCGCTTCGAGAGTTACAAGAGGCCGCGCGACGGATAGCAAAGGTCTCGAACGAGAGCGGGATCGCTGTGGTGGAGGACGAATACGTCCAGAGCTTCAAGGTGGAGATGATGGATGCGGTGTTGCAGTGGTGCAAGGGCGCCAAGTTTGCCGACATCTGCAAGGTGGGTCCAAGTAGTATTTGCAAGGTACGGCGGGGTATTGACGCGCAGATGACGGACGTATTTGAGGGCTCGCTGATTCGGATGTTCAAGCGATTGCAGGAGCTCATCCGGCAGATGGGCCAAGCAGCACATGCCATCGGAAACACCGAGCTCGAGGAGAAGTTCGCAAAGAGCATGGAGCTGCTGGAGAGGCCGAACACGGTCGTGTTCAACCCATCGTTGTATCTGTAGAACTAGACTTGACGCCGTGCCAACATACCAGACAGAGGCTGGGGCAGAGGCGGTAGCATGCATGTACTCGTATGCATCTTCACGGTACCATTATCGATCTGGATCGTCGTTTCGGCCGTTCGAGCCTGCCCATGTTTCAGGTGTAATAAACTAAGCTCAGGGACGCCACACGTTTCATCGTGCAGCCAGGCACGAGCACCGAGCGCCGGGGTGGGGGGGCAGGGGGCAGGGGACAAGGTCAGAGCAAGAGGCAGACGCCAAAGGACCGTTTACCTGCGCCCGGACCGTCAGCCTCGCATGCCAGACCGAAACGGACAACACTTCCCCCTTCCGCCCATTTGCCATCCCTTTCACGTCCATCCGATTCATCGACTTCACGGCGGATGGCTGGGTGTACGGGGCGGCCACACGCTGCCTAGACGCTTGACCTATCTCTCAGTCGACCCACGAATCAAGACTTCGACGTCGTCAGGACTCGCCCGGTACCGGGCGGGGGCTGAGAACAAAGGCACGGGAAGGAGATGGGCGTCCTCGCCAAACGGCACTTCTACGAGTGCGACGGCGAGACCATCTCATGGCGGTCGGAATGGTACACTCAACCGTGGTTCACGCGCGATCGACAGTCATACGACAGAGCGGCCAGCACCGGCCCCGTCAATCCGCCCTTGGACGTCATCGAGACGGTCGGAAGCTGTGCGAGTCTGTCACAATCCCAATCGGACTCGCTGAGGTCGATAATGGCCACGGCGACCGAAGTGGTGCTCAGGACTAGTGCGGTGGTGGGAACCGGGGTGATCAATGGGAGCCTGGTGCCCACGACGAGGACTACGGTATTCACAGTCGCTGCCAGTGAGACCGCATTGACGGTGGTGACATCGGGCGCGTCCCGGTCATCGGCCACTGTCACGTTCGCAGGGACCTCGTTGGCGATCACGAGCATCACGGCAGGGTTATCTACATCGACCAGTGCCTCGTCATTCGCCGATCCCACCGCTGTACCTGCTGCACTCGCCGACTCCACGAATATCTGTGCGGGAGGTTGGGACTGGCAGGCGTGGGGGACGGTAGCGAGCCTTGGCTTCGGGCTCATCGTGGGCGGGATGATATGGCTGCTATGGGCTTTGCTCCGTGGTCGGCTTCCCGGTCTATATGCAGCACGGACGTGGTCCGTCCAGCCGGAGTAAGCTAGCCATTGTGTTTACGCGGCCTTTAGCTGATGAGCAGGTCCCGGCCATCCCGCCCGTGGTCATTCCTCGGCTTCATCTTACCCTTTCTCCACCTGCCTTCCATGTCGTCGACCACGGTCCTCTCCGAAGGCCACCTCGCCCTTCACTCGATGTTCGTCGCTCTCAAGCTGGCAGCCGTACCGTCGCTTGTCGCCCTCGCTGCTGGTACACCGCTTTACATGGTCAATACACCCTGCCTCGACGCAACGTCCCCCTCAAACGACCTGGGGGGGCGTACGGGCAGTCTGACGGATATGTCGCTTCTTCGGCTCCTGAACACCCTGGACCCCAGTCCCGGATCCCAATCGACGTCGAGTCAACTACGCCTTCATCCATACATCCGAGCCTTGCCGTCAACCATCGCACCCGCAATCGGATCCGCCCGGATCCGATTGATCATACTCCTGGTCCTCATCGCTGTGCTGGGATGCGGAGGCGGACTGTTCGTCATCTTCCGGACATATACGGCTTTTGCCCGGTATCACGAGCGTTTCGAGGAGAGATTCTGCCGCGGGATGGACATGGTCATTATAACGTCCGAGCTAGCTGAGGGCTGGAGGGGGCTGTCCGAGGAGAGGCTCAAGAAGTGGATATCGGAGAGGGGGTTGAAGGGAGAAGATGGTCACATGAGCGTTGTTGGCGTTTTTGGTATCCCGTGGGTCGGTATCACGGCGTACCTAGGCGCTGACGTGCAGGAATACATCAGCCTGGAAGGGAAAAGTCCACGACCGGGACAACGTGCTAAACGAGCTGGAAGAAGCCGTGGCCCGCTATATCCGGTCATTTCGCTTGGTGCAAACGCCATCAAACGGCCAGCGGCTGGAGTCGGTCCAGGAGACTGTTAGTGACATGCGAAACGAGTTCTATGTTTACCATGCAGCAGAATGCTTCTGCGGTAGCCGCGTTCCCTCGCACTCATGCGGACGGGTTCTTCGCAACAAAAGGTATGGGCGCATCGATCAGCAGTGGTCTGGACCAGCTCACGAACTAGACGACTATCGGTCGGGACGGAGCAAGACCGGAGCTGGACAACCGCCGGGAGTTTCAATCCCAGCTCCGTCCACCCCAGCTACTCTGGGCCCAGGCGTACAAGACTCGAAGTTCCGCGAGATCAACCGCGATTCAGGTTTGTTTGGTCGTTTGCCCATCGGCCAGAGAATACGCATAAACTCGCAAGGGGAGTTCAGCCCGGACCCGTCGCCCGAGGACGAAACTTCTAATCCGCTGGCAACGCTGGGCCCCAGCGCCCCTGGTCAGTCCACCCAAGGTCCCTTCTACTGGACGGGAGCACCGGCGTCTCCCCGCAATGTCCCGTTGCCGCCTTCGCCGGAGGACGCCACGGAGGCTCTGCCGCAATTTCAACCTGGCCCGGAACGGCGCACCCAAGTGCATGCGCCCGCTACCGCCGCCGCCGTTGTGTCGGAGCGACCATCCGAGGAGTCTTCGGCTCTAGGTCATCTTTATCACGACATCAGAGCATACCGGTCGCTTTTCAAGGGCTTGAATGACGAGATTGCGGCAGAGCAGCGGAAATCTCGGGGTCAGGCGGCCAAGGGTGAGGATGTACTGGGCTGGGTCCTTGTGGGCAGAGGGGTGCGATGGCTACCTGGGGCGCAGAGAATTCATGGGGCTTGTCGGGAAGATATTCTGTGGGAGAATGTGGGAAAGAGTACTGGCAAGGTTGTCTTCTGGGCGAAAGTGACCGGTGTAGCGATCCTCGTGGCGGTCATCAGCGAGTGACATCTGTTCCTCCGGATGGCGAGGGCTAATATCAGTGGTGCCCTTCCTCGGCCTGACCGTTGCCACCGCCCCCGGATTTGCACATTACCTCACCTTCCTGGGTCCCCTTGCGGAATCAGATGGCTTCGGCTCGGGTGTGGTCGAGGGACTGGTACCTGCCATCGCATTGACGTTGACCATGGGCGGAGCTGTGTCCGCTGTGACGCGTAGGGATCTTTCGGTACGGGTGTGGATGGCTGATTGGCTTAACCCCAGGCTTTGCTCGGCAAACCAAGGTGGTTTCGAGATCTCGTCAGCGGTTTCTCGCTTTTCAGGGTACCTTTTACCTGACAGTACGTTTCCACCCCCGCCGCTCGGGCTTTGAGCTGACGCTCAGCTATTCACGACCCTTTTGTGGATGGCCACTGTCGCGGCACTCGAGTTTGCCGCACAGGGATTTGCCTTGGACGTGCAAGCTTCCCGGTCTGTTGGTGATGGCGCAGTGTTCTCGAGTGAGTCGCGGTGCCGGACTGGCGACGTCGTCTTGGCTCACGTATAGCCTGGTTCTTTTTCGTTGCTTTGCTCAATGTGGCAATCATCGCACCCGCGGTATACCTCCTGCAGCCCAGAAGACTCGCCCGATACCTCTTGCGGTCGAGGCGGACCATGACGCCCCGACAGCGCTTCCGACGCGATCTCCCGCCTTCGTTCAACCCCTCATATGCGCTGCTTCCGTCCTTGGTGGCCGTATTTTACGCCTTCTCCCTAGTATTCCTGTTGCCTCTTCTAGCCATCCCCATTCTGCTGCTCCTCTTTCTTGGGCTGGTCGCAAACCGGTACATGGTGGACTTCGTTCTGGTCGAGCGGGCGGGGTACACCGGGTCCGTCATCGGACTATGGACGATACGCCGGTTCGGGTGGGTGTTGGGCGTGCAGCCCGCTCTGTACGGCCTGATCCTGCTCAGTCGGCGAGAATGGGCGCTCGGTGGCGCATCGCTTAGCGTTGCGCTGATAACCGTTATCTTGTCGGAGCTTGCCACTACGCGGCGGTATCGCCGCGACACCATTCGGCGACTGTCGGCATCGGACCGGAAGACGCTCGACAAGATGGTGGACGATATGATGCCATCTCGAGATGCGTACATGGCAGTCGAACCTGGTTCAGGTCGGCCACGGATGTCCGACTCGTCAATGTTGTCACGACTCGCTGCCCTCCTGCCTGGATATTCTCGCCTGCCAGAAGACTGTTCCCTTCCACTGCAAACCGAGAACATCGACGACCTATTTGATACCGAACGCGCCGCATATGCCCGCCCGTCGTTCGCGAGGAAGGAGGGCGAAAGGAGGGCTGCCGATGCCGAGCCGGGCAGGGGGTTCTTCCATGATCCCACGGCATCGATTCGAGGGCTGATATACCCTGACGAAATTCTTGCGCCGGTCCCCGTCCTATGGCTGCCGAATGACGATGCTGGTATTGCGGAGAGCGAGGCCGCGGATTTGGAGACTTGTCATGGTCTGAGCGCGATTGTCGATCCGGAACATGTCGAAAAGAGATGGGGCAAAAACAAGGAGAGGAGAGTTCGAGCTAAACCTACAGGCGAAGAAGTCAGATCGCCGTTCTATAGTGCAAGAAAGGACAGTCAGTGATATCGGTAATACTTGATGCATTGGTCTACAAGCGTACCTCTCCTGCGCATGTACCAGCTTCCGCCAATCCTCCTTCGTTCACATGCGAACACACGTCCGGACACGTCCCCCAGTCTTCATCGGTGCGAGGCTATATGCGCGCCGAGGACCCTGCCAGGTAAGGCGCAGCGGAGATGGCGAGACCGATGAGGAAAACCAGCAGCGCGCCGTCTTTGTACGTCTGGAAGATGAGGCTGAGGTATCGCGAGCCAGTGACGAGGGGTCGAGCGAGACCGGGCGGCATCAGGGGAAGGAAGTTGGAAATGAGCGAATGTGGGGCTGGTGGAGACTGAAGCGTCAGCCGACGAATCATCAGATGCAGGCGGTAGCCCACCTTGAGAATGAAGAACCGGGTTGTTTGGAGGATGAGCTCGAGAGTGGTGAATGCCCAGAAGATTGGCTGGCATCAGCGACCGGTCGTCTCACTGTGGCCAAGAGAGCAGCCGGAGACGCACCAACAGCTCGATCCCGCCCAGCACGTCGTTCTTGATCACTCGCAGAGTTCCCCTTCCAGCCGCCAAGCCGCTCCATCTGTCCGCCCAGGACAGATCCAGTGCATTGAGCCGCCCATATCGCGTCGCCCGGAGACTGGGTTCCCACCACACAACGGCGAACACCGCCAACACCACGATCGACAGGAAATGCACAAGCGGGAAGTACTTCTCCACCTTGCCGCGCTTGACGGGTCCGCCGAAGCCTGGCATACCTCCCATCCCACCCATTCCGGGCATGCCGCCGAGACCCTCCATCCCAGGCATGCTTCCAAGCGCGGCAAAGGGGTTGGCCGGTCCCGAACCGAGTCCGGCCGGATCGTCCAGGTCGCCAAGGAGGTTCTGGCCGGGTTGCCCACTGGGAGGCATACCGCCAAACATTGACGACAAGAGTTGTTGGATGTCTGGCGCATCGCCGCCTGCGCCCATCCCGAGTCCCGGCATACCGCCTGCGCCGCCGAACATCGCTGCGAGCTGCTCTTGCATTCGACGCTGCTCGTCGGTCATCCCAGCGGGTGTTTGATCCGTGGAGCGGGAAGATGGCGGCGGAGCCCATGACGGCCCAGATCCTGAGGTTGATGAGGCAGCAGCAGGCTTTGCGGTGGAATTGGAGGAAGGAGTAGCGGGTCGCGATGTTGGTGTGGCTGCCGTCAGCTTGGCCCAGCCTGTGGATGCTGCACTTACCATCTCCGTACAGAGTCTGAGCTTCATCTCCGCGAGCTGTTTGGGCCAGCTTCGTCAGACCGGCATTACCCCGAGCTAGGATCTTAGCCTTTCTAGCAGCGGCCCTCTTGGCGGCTTCTGACTGTTCCGACATGATGTGATAGGGTGTAGTAATGTCAAGAGTGAGCTTGGAAGCTTGCATAGGGGATCCAGCGTCACCCGGCCGCTGGCGCCAGCGGGAATTGATCCCGTCGTCATATACAGGTCACGTGGTCAAACCTCGAGCTGGCGTCTCCGGGTGGCAAAGACAACCGACGCGTCCAGCTGCAGTGAACATGTCATGTCCGCGTTTCTCGACATTGATTTCTGCTGAACCCTAACCGGAGATGTCGAGGGCGGTCACGGCTGCGGACTACAAGCAGCAGGGGTTGCAAGAGTACCGCGCGGGCCGGTTCGGGGATGCTGTGTCGAGTTTTGACAAGGCAGGTCACACATACCGAAAACGGTGCCGAGCTCACAACAGGCAATGACGCTGGGCGACAAGAGCTTGATGATCTACGACTGCAAAATCGCGGCGCTGAGCAAGGTGGACGAAAAGCAGGAGATGGCGCTGCAGGCCATCGGGCCGATTATCCACAAGTTCGCCAAGCATGCGGAGGTGTACAAAGTGCGCTCGAGCCAATCTATGCTATGCGACAGCTGACGGCAGCTGTACTACCGGAAAGCCGATATTCTGGCGAGGATGCGGTCTTATTCTCTCGCCCTGGATGCGATCGACCAGGCCTTCCGACTCGTAGCCGGCGTTCCGAAGCGCGATCGCGCGAAAGCTACCGAAGTCGTCCTCAAGCTTTCAGGGTCAATCACGGAACGACGAAATGCCTACGTCCAGAAACGAGCGCGAGAGATCAAAGCCGACGCGGTGCAGGATGCAGAACGGAAGGAACGCGCAAGGAGGGTGCGTATCCGGACACAGACCAACTTCTACGCCTTGATGCTCTCCTCCGACATCCTCATGCTCATTTGCGAACACGGAACGAGGATGGACCCCGATTTCGCACAAAAGATGGGCAGGGTGTGCTCGTTTTGGCGGAGCTCAACCTACACTCAGCCGCATCTATGGAGCCAGCTCGTCTTGGGGCGTAAAAGACCGGCCGATAAGGCCAAGTTCTGGAGGGAGCGGAGTCGAGGACGGATACGACGACTAGTCTTCGAGCCTCGATTTGACGCCACGAGGACGTACGACGTGCTCAAGGCGATGGACGATGAACTTGAACACCTGGATCCGGTACCGTTACATCTACAACATCTCGAGATATGCGCGGATGTCGACGTGCGGCGGTGGAAAGGCAAGTGTCCGAGTCTAAAGACGCTACGCAACGAAGCTCGCGATGGCGGGCAGTATGAGCCCATCGACCTGGGGCTCTGTCCCGACGGTAGCTCGACCTTGCAATCCCTCCAACTCTCTCACGAGTACTACACCCCTCCGCAGCCGAGAGAGTTGAGCGAGGCGGCTCTCGATGCCGCCACAGACGACCGCAGCGGCAGCGAAGACGAAGACAAGGTTCCTCCGCCTTGGGCGTCCCTGACGCGGCTGAAGATGACGGAATGTCATTTAAACACGCATGACGGCCTTCGTGGGCCATTCTTTCGGCACTTGGGAAATTTAGAGGATGTTGAGCTCATCCGCTGTCATGGCCACACGACAGCGCCCGGCCTCCTTGAGACCGACAACGAGCCATCCTCCGGCAAAGTCGTTCTTGCCAACCTCCGCCGATATGCTGACGATCAAGTCGGCTACGGCATCGTGTTCGATGCGCAGTTCCGCGCGCCAAGCCTATGCGAACTGTCCTTGTACAACTACGGCGGGCGAATCATGGCTGAACTAGGCGGGGCCGGCCTCGAGCTGTCCAAGCTCGTCTCTCTCGATATCGGCAAGAGCGTACTGGACGACAGGGCCTTCAGCGAGCTCGCGAAGGGAATGACTTCGCTTCGGTTTCTGAATGTGTCGGCTTCGGGACTTACCGACGCGTTTCTCAAGGCGATCAGCCACGTCGATGTCATGGACGACACGATATTGCCGAAGCTGGAGGCGCTGAGTATCGCTCAGAGCACAATCACGACCCGGGGCATTCGAGATTTCGTCGACTCGCGCTTACCCCCGGAGCATCGAATGGCGAGACTGCGTACGCCTGCACCGCCTAAGAAGACGGCGAGCGGGGCCTTCCGGCCTACTAAACGCCCGTCGTCGACCGCAACATCTTCACAAAAACCTGCTGTGAAAACGGAGAACATCCCGTTGTCCCCGGCCATACGCGCTACGAACGCCTTGACAGCCGATCTGGACCTCTCGCTATTCTCCACGCAGCCCGGCCAGCCTTCCGCCCGACCTTCGATATCGTGGCTGTGCTTGGACCATTGCGAGTCCATTAGCCCTGACGTCATACCGCTTCTGCAAAGACATGTCGCGTACGTATCGTGGTGGTGTGGTACGCCAATGGAAGACCGACAAAGGGGCCGAGGGCGTTGGAAGTGGGATGCTGGGATTGAATCTTGTGTGGACGAAGCGAGTCAGCAGTGCCATATGCGCATGATGGGCGGTGAGTGGAGCGCTAAATAGATCTAGCCAGCGAGCCAACAGACTGACTTCTAGAACAATGGAGAGTGCAGCATATGTGCGAGTCGAGCCGAATCGCCAAGGAGCTTAAAGAGAAGGAACATGATATGACCCAGAGACCGAAAGGCTGGTCGCGCCAGGGTGAGACGGGCTCGCAGACCTAGTTCGAATCATGCCCCACGTACAGACGAAGCTTGCGCTCATGAGGGGCTGTCCATGACCGTATAGTATTGTATGCATATATGACTTGTTCAAGCAGTACGTCCGCTTGATTTCGATGTGAGGTCGGGATACCTAGAGCCGAGCGTTGGGTCCAGAGGCTCTCAGCAAGGACCCGCCTCGCACAGAATCGACCAGCTTGGGCTATCCGCCACACTCCTGGCAGAACACCCGTATCCTTCTCATCGCGCACCGCGTACGTGCCTAGACCCTATCCGAGTTGCCGCCCACCGGGCAGTCAAGCGCCAAATGTTGCATAATAAGGGGAGGTAATGTACGGAAGGGGGAAAGCTGACTCGGCAGCTATGATCAGCCAAAGTAGGTATAATCCTTCTACTGGATGTTATGCGTCAGGCCGCATCGAGAGACAGGTGGTCGATCTCGGCGCCCAGTGAAACCAATTGATCGTCCTTGCTCTTGTTGGTAAGCGGCGGACTCGACAAAACGCTGGGAGAGGGGGTGATTGGTGATCCGAGATTCGAAGCGACATAGGGCGTGGGAGGCACACGATGGCGCTGAGTTGCCTGATTGACAGCGGATCCGACGTCCTTCGGCTCCGCGTTCAAAGGCCAGTAGACAACTTCGCGGGTGAGGGGGGTGAATGAAGCCTGGGATCAACCATTGTAGATGCGCCAGGGTGGACACGTACTGTATACGGGTCTCTTTGCAGCCTCGCAAAACTCTCTGTGAGATTCGAATCGTCATCGGGCTGTCGAACGATGAGCAAGAGGTTGACGCTGGGACCATGAGCCGGACAAAGGCCATTTTCGCTTACTCGCTCAGGCTCCAGCCCGTCCCGGCATGGCCTATGGTCCAGAAGCCTGAGTGTAAGCTACGACCTCCCCCAGACCCGGCCCGCCTCACCTTGACGCCACATGTCCGAAAGCCGCTTCAACGGAGTTTGGACCGTCTCGGCATGCTCCAGCACATCGTTTAGCACATTCAACCGGGGTTTGGTTGTCGTGCGGCCCAGGAGCTTCTCCAGACCGTGCTTGCATCAGCTACGGCGAATCATGGTACGATGACCGCTCACCTGCTTATCGGACTTCCGCATACCTCGACCGGCCATTTGTCCCAGGTGACTGTGGAGCTCCTGAGCTGGTACCGTCATACGGCAGTCGGAGTCTCTGTGGAAGGGGGTATCATGCACTGCAGCTCAGCTCGCACCCATCGACAAGTGATCGGTTCACGCATGAGGTTGATTTCGAACTTCGTGATGACTCGTCTTGCTTCGGAGTCAGTACCGGCACCGCAGTACGCGGTCATCGACTCACCGCATATTAAGAAGACATTGGCGGCCGAACCCCGAGGCTCGTTGCCGCTTGAATCAGCCGGAGGTGTCCATATCGTTACCGCCTCAGTCGGGAGATTCGGAATGAGCATTTCTCTCTCTTGCATCGCCGACTGGACGGCTTGCCTGTGAGTCAGGTATGCCCTTGACTAGCATGCTCACTTGATGTCTTTCGTTGTCCTCAGACGCAGCATCCGCATGACGCTCGGTCCGCACTTTTGTGCCCATGCTGCCAATGCGCTTGGCGAAGGCGAAGGCCTCTCCTGGAGCACATAGTCCGCATCAGCACCGTGCCTGAGGATCGTTTTGACGATATGAAGACCACTTTCACTGTTGCTAGTCAGGATCGCGAAGGCAAGGAGGGGAACACCATGCGGGGAGGTTATGTTGGCGTCTCCGCCTTTGGTGAGGCAGAAGTCTACGATGTTCACGCGCGTGCCCTGCACGGCGAAGAAGACCAATGTCCATCCTTCATTGGCATCAGCCAACGCCAGCTCGAGCAGATAGCTGTAGTCAGTCATGCTTATACCAGACGGAGACGCCAGTGCCAAGAAGATCTAACACGTGACTCACCTCTTTTCGAAGGGCATGCTATGGAGTTGCTTCATCCACATCCTTTGAGCTCCAGGCCCGGCAATCCACATGGCGAGATCCGCTGGTTTCGACAGCTCCTGCTTCTAGGTTTCTGGGTTGAAAGGGGGTGTGCTGCGTGGAAGTGGAACTGCCAATATAGACTGAGTCGCGTCAACGTTGTACACCGGAGTGCTGGGCTGAGCTTCCGACTTACTGGCTGGCTGAGTCTGTCCAGGGTCATGTCGAGCAGAGGGGTCGTGAGGAGTGGGAGAAGGGGACTAGCGGTATCGAAAGTAAGGACTGTATCGGGGTACTGTCCGAGTAGCGAAGGAGAAGTACAGGATCAAGGGGCCTCGTTGAGAAGCAGAGGGCGTTGATGCGGGCGCAGGTCAACACTGCACGGTCCTCGTCTGTTTGCGACTCCTTTGCACACGCCCTCTTGACAACTCGCATCAGTGCCTGGAAGCGCAGCGATTAACATCACAATGTCAACACGATACATGAGAATCAGTTCGTCCCAAGATGTGTCGCCGGACAAGAACGGGTCAGAAAGAATATGACAGGCCAAGGAGACATGTGTGCGACCGGCGAGGTGGAAACGCGATCAAGAAGAGTCCGGGGGTGCAGCGATTCGTCAATTCTCAACCATCATGTCGTGCAAGACTTTGCCGAAGTCTCTCGGGCCGAGCTTCGGCTTCCACTGAATTATGTGGTCAAACGAGTCCAACATGGGAGCCTACGGTCATCACACGGGACACGGCAGCGCGACAAGCTCACCAGTACCGGGAGGCGGCTGAGGTAGTCTTGCACCTCGGAGATGGTCTTGCAAGAGGGGAGATGAGCGACAACCAGCCAGAGAAGGCTGTCTTGTCAGCTGCTACTGCGTTGGAGGGCCTGCTGACTGACCTTGTGACGTCCAAAAACTCCATTGTCCTACGGCTCCAGTACAGCTCTGCAGATCAGCCTCGCACTTGCAGACCGACCGCTGCTGATGCTCACGATTCTTCCAGATGTCGTTCAGCTTAGGTAGCGCCGTGGAGCCGCTCTCAAGGTTACCGAGGATGTTGTCAATGATGACCACGCCTGGCTTCCCTCGTCGGTTACGTAGGAAAGAGTCGAGCTGCCACTCCTGTTGACTTAGCGCCTGCGGAAATGGCATGACACCGAGGTCGTACTCTATCGCTCATGTCCGCGCTGGTCTTGATGATTCGGCGAAGTTCGGGTTGAGCACATAACGTATTCCCCTTGAGGGTGAGGTGCTTGTCGATGCCAAACCCCTCGGCTGATTGTGAGCATGAGATGGATCTACAGGCATGCGCGCGTACCGAGGTAAGACAGCTCGCGGAAAGGGACGCGTTCGAGGACTGGTGATTAGTGCGGCTGAATGCGTCATCGCTGTGACTCACCCGGCAGGAGGACGATGACGGGGCGCTTCGACGAAACGAACAGCGGACTTATCCCCCTGGGTACGGCCTTGTGGACTGGGAGTGGTCGGGTACGCGTCGGAGGGGAGGACGGACTCGCTGGTGTAGACACAAGGGCGGCGCCACCGCGCTTCCCGCACAACGCCGCGCTCGGCTCTTTCAATGATACCGGGCTTCCCTCGATGGTGGAAGACCACGGCCCTGCCTGCCCAGCGTCATTCGGCCCCGAAGCAGGGATCATCGTGTTTTGTGAGAGGGCCGGCACCGGGGCCTCGGATACGTGGAGCCTATTCTCTTGAAGGGCATTATACAGCTCCAGTCTGGTATCAGCGGGCATCGTACCCACTTGAACCGAGCTGACCGGATGGGCTGATAGAGCCTGGCCTGCAGGGTCTTCATCCACACCTCCGGCGCTGACATCCACCACTCTGGCAGCTCCTGCGGCCTCTCTCGCATCTTCTGCCTCAGGGCCGCCCAGCGAGCCCCGCCCCTCGCATCGATCGCTTCGACTGGAATCGCACGGGGGTCGGCTCCTGCTTGCAGGAGCATCTTGACCATCTTCTTGGTGCCCACGTGGACCGAGCGCAAGGCGACAAACGCCAAGATGGGAAGACCGGGATCACAGGTGGCGTTCGGGTCCGTGCCGTTGTTGAGCAGGTACTGGAAGATGTCGAGTTGACCCGCTCGGCAGGTGAAGAAGATGAGAGGCCAACCGGCACACGCGTCCTTGGTCGCCTGGAGGAACAGCTTGCTGAGGTGAGCTGTCACCGAACCGTTGACTCGAGGGAGCTCACGGCTTTCGGAGGTGCAGCGCATTTATGTGCGCCAAGCGAAAACTTGGCCTGTTGGTTGGGGACAGCAAACCCGCGATGTCTGTCGGGGATGCGACACGCTCGAACCAAGACCCCGCACCGAGGGGCGTGGGTGACACGTATGGTGGACTCAGATTCGCCGCGAACTGATATGAGCTCTCTGATGGGCGTGACGCAGCTGATTGGTTGCTCACTTCAACGGCTGGCGGTCGTTCCTGCGTGGTGGGGTGGGCTACGCGCGGAGCTGCTCGAAAGGGCGGGGGCGCTGGAGTAAAAGACGGTCGCGCGGGGAGACGTGGCGCTGGTGGTGCCACAGCCACTGGGGGACTCAGAGAGGGAGCTTTGCCTGCCAGCTGGGACCCCCCTGAGGGCTGAACCATCCTCGCGTCTGCGGCGTGGGATTGATAGCATTGTCCAGCCCCATACTTGCACGCTTCCGACTGCGCACAAACATAGGCTGCCGTCAGCCGTTCGAGCTTCTCAGACTCGGTCTACGTGAACATACCTTGCGCCGTGCTGATGCCCAATCTCAGCTGCTGCGCTCGTAAAGCCACATGTGTAGCGAGGTCGGCGGGGTGCAGATGAGGACAGCTGTCCTTGCAGTACCCGCCTGAATCGACGTATGGCAAACAAACCCGCATCAAAGACTGGCTGCCTGTATTCTGAGTTCTCGTGGCCCGAGAGCGTTTCACGAGCGCCGACTCACCGTCAGGTTGCATGCCGACAAGAAAAGGGTTGATGGTCCTGTGCCAAGGCGTTTCTACTTCGCTAATCCTGGATTCAACTTGAAGGATGAGCTTTTAGTTTACCACGAGAAGCGTTTATAGCCAGACGCTGTCCGCGGAAGACCACACCATCAGTTATCCCGCTTTGACCTTGACCAGGCCCGCCCTCCGCGCCTCGTTTGGTCAATCTTCCGCGCATGACGCATGTCAAAGGACTCTATCAGCGCCACATGCTCAGCCTCGCCCCGCGCCCTGGCAGTAGTTGCAATCCTCGACTAGCCTTGACTTCGGGCGTCCAGGCAACGAACGCCCGGACGAGACGTGCCCTGTGCTCAGCGGAAGCATGCAGTTCACACACCGCTTGAGCTCAGGGCGTATGCAGGTCGTCACGGGTGTATGCATGCAGATGGGTGTCCATACATGATGAGCTCTATGATGCCGACAGATCAGCTAACAGATGTGCGAAGCGAAAGCGAAGGGGCGTCAAATTGGTTTTCGGTGAATGCTGGCGTATATTTACAGTGTCGGGCGCAGGGCCAGGCAGCCACTCTGGGGCGGGTATTGTCCATCAATCGGTTCGTACAGGTCGTGAGTCGTTCGCGTGGCGGGCATTGAGACAAAACGGTCCAAGGCGATTACATCGGTTCAGCTTCGGGCTCGAGCTCGTGCTCGTCTCGCTCTGCTCGCTCGATCAGCAGACGCTGGGTGATGAGGTCGGCGACGGCCTTTCCATCTGCATGTCAGTCTTTGTCCGGCCGGAACACTTGGCTCGCAGCTCACTCAGGGGAATTTCGTTGCCCTGGAATCCCTCGGGATAGGCGACCTGCGGCGTGTCCGGCGCAGTGAAGATCTCCTTGTCCCACACCCCGTAATGACGGATTCCGAGCGCTCGAGCGGTAAACTCGTAGTCTTCGGCGAATCCTCCGGGGTAGAAGAATTCGATCACAGTCGCGCGGGGGTTTTGCGCGTTCATCCATAAAAGGTGGGTCAATCCATTGCCGTGCACACCCATCATGATGGTCGTTCGGGCCGACAGACGGATCTGCTCGTCTCGACTGAGTTTGTCCATTGACACAATGTTGACCTGGAGTCAGGATTTGCATCAGGATGGTCCATAGACTCGTCACTCACCTCCCATCCGTACTTCTTCTCCAGCGCCTGAAGCTCCTTGACCAGTTCATCATGATCCTTCTTGATCAACATCCTCCGTCCCCAGTCCTGCCTGCTGACGTAGGTGATGACCGGCTTGCCGGCCAGCAACTTCTGCTCCAGTTTCTTCGCCTCGAGCTCTTCCGATTCCTCCTGAGACTGCGCGTCCTCCTGTTCCTCGAGTGCCAGAACGTCAAACTCGCTCGGCACGAGCTCCTCCTCGATGCCCACACCGCTGATCTCCTCCGAAACAGAGTGGCCGGCTTCTGCACCAACGAATTCGAGCAGGTTTCGTCGGACGGGCGCCCACCAGTACTTGCTCGCTTGCAGAGTGACGGCTTCCGCGGCGGTTCGCCATGTCTTGGCGAATTCGGGACCTCGGAAAGCGGCAGCTCGGTCGGCGAAGACGACGCGCTCGAACACGAAGGCTCGACCAGTGTCGGTGCGGTCGAGGAAGTCGCTCATATACTCGTAGGACATCGACGGGAAGATCGCCCGGGAGAGGAAAGAGTTCATCTTGGCGTAGTCGTTCCACTTGCCGGCGCTCGTGTGAGGAAAGATCATTCGGGATGGCGAAGGGAGGTGAGTGTGGCCGTTGGCGGCGATGGTCGGGTCGAGCGATGCGTATGTGCGCCAGAGACCGACGAGGAGCTCGGCGGCGAAGCTGGTCGTAAGCTGTGTGATCCGCGAGTCCATTTCAGCGCTAACTCACTGGTAGTAGTGGTCGAGGAACTGAGGCGGGTCGTTGACCAAGAACGTTGTACCGGAAACTCGCGAAGCAGACTGACCAAACAAGCGTTGCGCCTCGGACGGGAAGATGATTCGCATGTCCTGCTCGGTAGGTTCTCTGGACGTCAGATACGCCGGAGACTTGATACAGAGCCCGACTCACCGTCCTTGAATCGACTCCTCGTCGTTCCAGATCTCTTTGCCCGTCGAAGTCATCAGACGCAGGAGCGGGACGTGCGACGGCTCGTCGGTGACGATGAACCAAGTACCGTTGTGCAAGTACAGCTGGTCAAAGATCGTCCATCCTGGTCGTCAGCAGGTGTTGCCGGGGCTGCTATGACGCGACGTACCTGGCGCGTGTCCGAGGACTTCTGTGCGCACGGCTCCTTCGTCGCCCCACTTAACCTTGGACTCGGTCATTCCAGCCACAACCCTCCCCTCGCTAGCCTTGACGCCAGCCTTGACATCCTCGAGGAACTTGCCGTGCTTGCCCGACGTCTCGCGGTCCTTCTCCCATTCAGCGGATCCGTGCTTTGTCCGCCCGTTCTGAGAGTAGTCGAACCGTAATGAAAAGTCGAACTGCAGAAAGAGACCCAGAACGAAGAAGCACGAGAGAACGAGAAGGATGTCACGTTTTGTTGGGTGGAACGGCGACATGCCTGCGGACGACGTCGACGCGGTGGGGAGGATGGGTTTGGACGAAATGATGGGCGGCGTCGAGGATGTGAACGTGAACGTAGCGTCTTCACGGCGTGTCGAAAATGGATCGAGGGGGTGTGGGTGAAATAAGTACTCGGCCTGCTGTGTTGACTTGTTGTCGTCTTTCGTCGTCGTCGAGAGAGTGCGTGAGTAAGAAGTGGACGAGTGAGGATTGTATGCTGGGACGGGCTGAGGGGGGTGTATGAATCTCGGAGTGAGACACATTCGCTGGCCCGCTTTGTCTCGAAAACACCAGCCAAGCGGGCCATCATCATCCCCTCAGGGTCCAACTCGCTGCACAGGAACCGGCCTCACAGGAATTCCAGGGACCCGCCGATTGAAAGCGCGGCGACGCGGCGGGACAGGGCCAGGCCCGGCCACTTGCACGGGATCTCAAAGCATTAGTCCCGTCACAGCCCCATCCTATTCACTCGTGCACTGCCTTTACAAAGGATATTACAACTCGACTACAATCCCAATCGCGGTCGACAAACATGTGGCACGGGGCACGCGTTGGCCCTGGACGCCCCTCTGTTTCTTCCCGGTTGGCCTAAAATAGAGCATGCGAGATGGTGCATCAGTTGGCAGATGGATCAACACAACGCTTTCCTAAGCTTGTCACGACTACCAGGGGGCGTCGGTCTCGACCATGGATGGTCTGTGCATGCCAATCAATCACGCGTGTGAACGATCGGGCGAGGGTGTCTTGCCGGGATTGCGCCGGGCCGGGCGTTGTTGATCCGCAGCCGGGGAATGGGGGATGATTGGCGAATTGGCGACTGCAATCAAGAATCGTTGCATCGGCACATCATGACAGCAATCTCTACAGCGGACTCACTCATCTTGGCTGCTCCTCCACCTGCGCTGGCAACGGAATGCAACGAGCGTAGTCGCGCGTCAAGGAAACATCACTCAGTTAGGCGACGGTATCGATGCTTACTGTGATACCGCATCAAACAACGACCGATGCTCATAACACTGACAGTCTAGGCTCAACGACGGCACTTTGGTCCTCGTCAACTCGCCATTCGGCATTTTGAGCTCAGACAGCGCTTTCAAGCTTCCATGCTTGCAACGCTGTCCTGTCAATTTCCTCATCAAGTATGGACCTACCCGCGGCGCCAGCATGTCCTCTCCGAACCCCTTCAGGGGACCCACCGGGATCACAGTCCTTCTTCCATTTCGGCTCTTTCACCGGCTACGAGGCTCTCGCGACCGTCGAGACGCTGCACAAGATCACTCAAGGGGAAACGAAGTCGCCTTTGGGACTGGAAGACTGGCGCGCGTTCATACATCGAGAAGGGATGGGCGAGGAGTGGCATTCGAGCATTGACTTGCTCAAAGAGATATTGCAGTAGGACCCGAAGTGAAGTAGACGAAGAGTCACTGACGGCAGATATGACCACGCGTTCTCCCAACTCCCGCCCGAGAAAGCAGCCATGTCGCTTCCGCCTTTCGAAGTGATCTCGCAGATGGCACTTCTGGATAGTTCTCTGCTCCAACCCCTCCGACCGCCTCTGCGGACGTTCGTGCCCGGTCACTCGGTCAAAGCGTCCATCACGTCCTTGACAGTTCACGAGAAGGGCTCCAGTCGGTATACAGTGATACCGCGCACGCCCAGAGTCGGTGCATTCATGACATTCACGTTTGGACACCACGACTCCCGCCCGTCGAGCATGATCAGCAACGACGGTGCGTCTTTGCCCGGTAGTCTCGCTAGTGGACTATCCCGGCCTAGACACATGACGAACCGGACTGCTAGACCCGCTGCTCCCACCGGAAAGCCCATTCCCCCTCCTGCGCCTTCCCCCTCCCACGTCTCGCAAGCGCTACCAGATCCGCTCATCCAGCCCCTCCGCCCGGCCCTCGAGCACCTCGTCGCGTCGACGAATAGGGCGGTCCTCGGGCTACCACCGGCGATCCTCACCCGGCTCCAGAGCGAGAGCGAGC